>OX637865.1:39742443-39780719 GCA_951802705.1 Netelia virgata | reverse complement strand
ATTTGTATTTATTAAAAATATACGACGACGAAGCGTTTCATAAAATTAAAAAAAAATTTTTAATCGTCAAAGCGAATAACGATTAGCGAAATTCGCGGTAAGATGAAAATTGAAGCATAAATATTATATTTAAAAAACGTACACACACACACACACACACACACAGATAATAATAGACTGACATAGAAAATAGGTCGATAAATTGATAAATATTAGAAATAATACAAAAGCTCATTTTCTTTAGGATTAATTCATGGTGCGAAATTGGTAAACCTTGAACGAGGTCTTGGATCGTCGAGCCAAGTTTTCCCTGGTCAATGAAAATTCCACGTTGGTAGAACGTTGTCGGTATTTAAGGCAGGACAAAACTGTGGCGGTCAGAAAATTAACTTTATTTCATGAATTTCTTTAATTCACTTAATGGCTTTTTTTAAGGTCAATTAAAGATATGTTATTCGACGTACCTTAAAGGATATTCAAGTAAATTTTTATTGAAAAAAGAAAAACAATAGTCGAGGTCAATAAATTTTTCTCGAAACCACGTTTTTCGAACTGGTGGGGACGATAACTCGAGCAATAATAGTCGGATATGTAAAATTATTGCACGAATTTATTTCCAATTGTAATTGTTATCTTTACTCGTAGCCGTTTTTTAAAAAATTATTATTTCTTGAATGAAAATATTAAAAATGAAAATAATACTTTTTATTTCAAAACGCGAGCATATTTCGAAAAATAAATAAAACCAAGAACGGTTACCGCTCAACGACGACTATTACGATTGGAAAAAACTTCGTGCACAATTTTTACAAACTTATCCAACTATTATTGCTCGACTTATCGTCCGCACCAGTTTGAAAAATGTGATTTCGAGAAGAATTTATTGTACTTGAA
This sequence comes from Netelia virgata, assembly GCA_951802705.1. Taxonomy (NCBI): domain Eukaryota; kingdom Metazoa; phylum Arthropoda; class Insecta; order Hymenoptera; family Ichneumonidae; genus Netelia; species Netelia virgata. Next base: position 39,779,825 of record OX637865.1, on the reverse strand, counting down.
CCATTGTTTTTTTTTCAATACAAATTTACTCGAATCTACTTTAATGTATATGAAATAATATATCTTTAATTGAGCCAAAAAAAATCATCGAGTGAATTATAAAAATTCATTAAAAAAAGGTCTCGTGAATGGTGAAACCAAAATTACCCTCGTGCGTAGTAACGTTCGTAGTAAAAAAGAAAAAGCCATTCGCACATCACGCTCTCGCGTTGCGAAATATTCATTCGTTCTTGCGACGTCTCGATTTTATCGTCTCTGACTAATCGCTCGACGTTTCCTATGTTTCAGTTTTTTTAATTACTTCCGCGTTAATCAAGTGAGAGGAGAGCGAGGAGAGTAAAAAAGCTTCCCGACGTAACGGGGAAATGCTCGAAAACGCGACTTCGAAGATCGATTCGAACTCGTTGCAATCGCAATTTGTGTTTCGGGCGATGATTTTTCAACGAGTTCGAACAACTTCGAGACAAAAAGAACGCGAAAGGACGAAATATATTCGTCGAGAGTTCGCGATGCAATATTTTGTTTTCTTACTTGTCCTCGAAATAATTTCGAGACGATTGTAAGAGCGAAATTTAAAATTCTCTTATTTCTTCTTTTTTTTTTCATTTTATTTTCAAAATTCGAGGCCGCGTCTACAGATAAATTCCGTCTTAACGCCGACGATATTTTTAGAATTACCGCTAGGTTTTCGGTTTCGCGAAAGTGAGAACGAGAATGAGCCAGGACGATAATCGTCGCTCGTCGATTCTTCAAAAAAAAGAAAAATGCCTTGACTAGTTTTATTGTTAGTCACCATTTGATTGCGTGCGAACGATAAGCGTTTCGCGCGTTATCGCGTCCTTTAACATCGCGTTTAGCGAAGCTCGATGTCGAGAGTTATCTTCGTTTAATTATCAAGTTCGAAGAAAATTCTAAAATCAAAAATTAAAACAACAAACAAAAACCTCAAAAAATAAAGACAAATTATCAAAAATTGTAAAAAATAAAAAAAAAGCGACCAATAATCTCCATTTCCTGAAAAAATTATTTCGCTCGGGAATAATTCATTACGTCATAAATCGTATCCGTATTATGATCTCGAGGTCTTTCACCTTTTTCCCCCGACGGATAAAAGCAACGAAGAGAGCAAAAGACCAAAAAAACCTGCCTAGTCGATCTTACGTCACGACGACCGAAGGAGCCTTCGGCTGTATCTCGCGAAAAAGAAGAAGAAAAAAAAAACAAAAAAACAAAAAGACAAAGAAGAAAAAAAAAACGAGTTTTTATAGGCCGAAGAAACAGAAAGTCGAGCGTCGCTCGCGACCCGTTTCTATATAAGTCCGAGGTGATGAAGTAATTCCTCTCTTCAAAAGCTTCGCGCGAAAAAATATCGGCGACGACGCGACTCGTGCAAAACGAGTCTTATTCGATAAGGAAAGATACCGAGGCGTAACAAAGTTTATAACTGTATGTACACTCGTATCTATACATCTGACACAAGTCTCTTTAGATAACGCATTGAGAAAAGCCGGCGCGAGAAGATTATTATTACGAGTCTCTTATTGCGTCGCGAATCACCTCATCGCTTTCCGGTCTAGACGTTGGATCGACTCGGCTTCGCTCTTAATAAAGAACGCACGAAGCGACGAAGCGCGATGAATTAATTCGATTCGATTTCTTACCGAACGAAGCATTTTTTATCGACGCTAGAGTCATCGAGTCTCGATATATGCCACGAGCGAAATTCATCTTCCAGTCGAGGATTCACCTCGTTGAGATTCGTTCGAGTTTCAATATCCACGTGCGTTTCTAATAATAGTCAATTTGTATGGGATCGTTTAACACGCGGCGTATGAAAGATCGTACGTATGTTTTTGCACGTCGCATATATTCTTCGTTCTTTATGCGTTTGTAATATAAGGAATGGGGCGAGTCATCGATGACTAAAATAAAAGAATGATCTGTATTCGCGTTTTTTTTTCGACTGAAAGAAGAAGGCTATTGTTAGTTGGAGAATAATTAGCGCTGGCTTATGCGACGAGATATGCGAATTATCGATGCTTGTGAGTCACGCACTAAAGGCAGAAGCCAAATGCGACGGTCAGAAAAATAAGCTTCTTCGCTTCATGAATTTTTTTAATTCACTTTTTTCTTCAGGCTCGATTTAAAGATATATGTTATTTCACGTTGATTAAAGTAGATTCGAGTAAATTCTTAGGGAACATAAAACAATGCTTGACGTACAAGACATTTTTTTCGAAACCGTGTTTTTCGAACTGGTGGGGATGATGACTCGAGCAATAATAGTCGGATATGTAAAATTTTAGCACGAAGTTTTTTGTAATTATAATAGCTATCGGTGATCGTAGTCGTTCTTGATTTTGTTTATTTTTCGAAATATCATGACGTTTCGAAATCAAAAGTATTATTTTCATCGAAAATATTTTTATTCAAGATCATTTAAAAAATAGGCATTTCAACAAAAAAAAGATTGGCTATGCTCAACGATAACTATTACAATGATGACAAATTTCGTGCAAAAATTTTATATATCCGATTATTATTACTCGAATTATCGTTCGCACCAGTTTGAAAAACGTGGTTTCGACAAAAATTTATTGTACTACAACTATTCTTTTTTTTTTTCAATAAAAATTTACTTGGATCTACTTTAATGTCTGTGGAATAACATACCTTTAATCGACCTCAAAAAAACACCATTAAATGAATTAAAAAAATTCTTTAAAAAAAGCTTATTTTTCTTACCGTCACAGTGGGGGTGAATTATTAATTTAAAAAAAAATTATTCTTAAAAATTGATGGCTTAAGAAAAATCGAAGAATTTGTATATGTCAAGATGTTCTTTTTTGTTTGTAAATTCCATATTGTCTCTATTATTAGATGCGTCACTGAGTCATAAATGTAGCGACGTATTATGATTATACATCGTAGAAAAAATTGCATCATTTGTTCTAGTCGCGCTCGATCTCTGCCGAGAGGCCACGGATGAGTCCGCAATCATCGACGGAATTACGTAGACCAATCGCGTTATCTCCACATCTATTTTTCTTCTTTTTTTTCCCACCTACTCTTTGCCAGTTCGATGATTTAAACGATGCACTCATGCTCGAGCGACGACAGCGCGACGCGGACTCGGCTCGTAACGTGAGAAGAAAAAAAAGCATCTGGCGTCGCGACCGTATGATAATGGGTCATTAGGCTAGAAGATAATTTCTAGATACACACACGTGTCCAGAGATGATCCAATTACGGATAATTATGGTTAGGATTTTTTTACTCATTTTTTCTTCTTCATTATTTCATTTTGTATATTTTTTTGTTTTTGTTTTTTTTTACTTGCACGTGTCGACGACGAGCGATGCGTGTCCAAGTTTTTTCAATCGACCGTCCGTTGATAGAACGAGAATCGTGCAATCGTTGAATTTAACCGACGGGTCATGGATCGTTTATTTATTAGTTTTTTGTTCTGTAATTAAAAGTCTCAACGTGTATAGAAATTTTGTCGTTCGTGTACCGGGCGTTATATTTTACAATATAGAATATAATGGCTGGTTTGTTTGAATAGATAATAAAATATAGAACATAATTACTAGAAGCTCGTTGATTCTCTCGCGATTTTTGTACGATAGATTGTTGATCGAATTAAAGATTATGAGTAAGCCTTGCTACGGTGTAAAAAGTATCGACAAGCCTTATCGGCTTTGACACAATAACACTTTGCGATAAGCGCAACATACGATTGATATTCGAAACGATAAGAGAATTCGTCGCAATGACGATTTTTTAAATTTATTTGCCGGATGCTACCGGCGAATTTTAATAGACGCGTTAATCGAAGCGCGGTACGTCGATCGATAGAACCGAAAGAATGATTCTATAATAAACGCAAATTCGAATCTTAGGAATAAATCGTTCATTCGTCGTCCGCTCGAGCGCTGTTTTCTCGTATTTGACGTATGTAGCTTTCAATTGTTAACTATGTAATATCCGTTATCGGGGTCAATGATAATGAACTTTTGTTTGATTGATATCATAATATATATATGTGTGTGATAAAGGATAGAGAGATAGAGAGAGAGACATGTTTATGCGTTGAGAGTGACTCGTAGAAACGAGAAATACTAGAAGGAAACGGGAAAAAAGAAGAAGCGAGAGTTAGCTTATTATTCATTCATGAAACTCCTCGAGCTATTCGCGCGTCTAATGCCAATTTTAGATTGTCTTTTTTTTCTTGAATATTTAGATAGAAGAAATTTATTCAAATTCGAGAAATGACTTTTACATGCGGTCATGAATGAGTCGAGAAAAAAAAGTTGTTATCGTTATTCACGATGATAAGAACGGTGATAGTGTCAATTTTCGTTCGATATCGTTGTTTTGCTCGTTCGACCGTAGAATGATACCGAAATTCAGGGTCGTAATTCCTCAAGGTCTTCTTGGGACGAAAAGATCAGTAACCCCGAGGAATATTGCGACATTTTTAGAGACGTGTTTGCGCGTGGTGTAGATTGTGTAGAGCAGCGTTTCCCAATTACGCGCGGCAATCTATTGACTAAGTCAATAGATCGATCAGTAAAAAACAATTTCGCAAATATTAGAATCGCTAAAATGTATATTTTGAGTCAATCAATCCGCGTATAAAAGATAGAGCAATCACCGGTTAAATTTTGGACTGACCTAAAGGACATTTATCACGTTGGCAAAGCAGCATTAACATTTTTACTAGCATTTTGCACTACGTACATTTGCGAGAGTCGATTTTCAGCCATGACAAACATAAAAACTAAACATCGTCCTCGTCTTCGACTCGAAGATGATTTAAGACTCAAGCTCATTAATAAAAATCAACCTGATTATTCAGTGTTGTGCAAAGAGAAAGATGCAAATTTGTCTCATTAAACTTAATTAACTATATGTGATGTTCATTATTATTATTATAAAATTGTTATGCCATTGATAAAGATTAAGATCTAAGTTAATAAATTTCGAAACACTGGTTTCATTTTTTATTTATCATTTTGGTTATATAGTAATAAGGGGTACGCGAGTTTGGGCTTTTTCTTCAAATTGTACACAGGGAAGACTAATTAGGAACCCCTGGTGTTAAGAGCCATTGGGTCCTCGCGTGAACGATAATTCCACTGTCGATTTTTGTATATTAGTAAAAGCAAATCGATAATTAAACCGTGATATTCGTGTTGTACGGGAAATTTTCGATTCCGCAAACTCTCTATAAAGTCTTTTTGGACGAATTATTGTTTTTTCGATTTTTCGTCGGACTCGAAGTTCGAGAGTGAATTGCAACTTTGGGCTTTCGACACCTCAGAGGGGTCGAAATTTCTTTTTGTCGAAAAAGACATCATAGGTAAGTTATGGAATCGGAAATTTCCCGTACAACACGAATATCACATTGTTATTCTCGTTTCGTCGCAATTACTTGATCGAAACGGAAATAAATAAATTTTCACGTTTTTCCACCGTTTGACCTAAATTTCGCTCAAAATTTCCTTTGGACATGAAATATTACAACTCACCGCAATACATCGATTCTCGGAATCGCACTTTCGAAAACTATTTTTCGAATATTAAATCATCTATGAAATTCATAAAAAATATTTCCAACCTTTTGAAAATATTGGAATTACGTTGTATATAAAACACAATTTTCTCACGATCGTCTCGTTAAAAATCGATACGATTCTCTATCTTTACTTTAAAATAAGATCCCATACAGAACATACAATCTACGCCGGAGGAATTGCAAATTTATCGCACAAAGACCAGTTTTTCGAATAAAAGTAAACTCGTAAAAATCTGTCCCCTTTTCTCACGCCATTTCGTTGAATAAAAATAATTTCGATAATTCTTGAAAATTGTGTGTCCCGAAAGTAATTTCCTAAAGCACGACGAACTGGACCAGCGCCGAGAACGAACTTGTATGAAACTAATCGATCGTCCGTTCAATAAACGCCATTGACGATCTAGGCGTAAACTTGAATCGTCATTTTATTTTCTATTTTTACTCCGAGGAATTAAACATCACTAGGAATATTCCCGATCGAGCTTGGGTAAGCCCCTGTGCGAGTATAATAATAAATTCCTTATCTCCTTTCCACGAAAGGGAAACCCCAGTATCGAGAAGAAAACAATATTGCAAAAATATAAGATCGGTAAACAAAAAAAATAAAAAGATAATTAGTGTTTTCACCCGTTGACCGAGCAGCTACGACTTTTCTTCTTCGACGAGTGTCGAGTGTCAGGTTCATGTTGTCACAATGTATAAACGATAACACCGAGTTGGCGATAGCGCGATGCACGCGACCAAAGAGGAAATCGTGGCTAACGGTATTAGCCAGCTTTGCAAATGAAACTCGATTCGCGAGTCTCCTATCTCTCTTCTTTATTTTCTCCTGGGGATGCTCGACGGAATTTTTTTTTTGAAAAGAAGATCTTCGTACATCTGCGAAGTGCCTGGATGGAAATGAAAAGGAATTTCCCGAGTCGTGGCAAATGGTGGGAGGGTCTTGAAATGAATCGAATAAAAGCTGAGACGTTCGAAGATCCGATATTCAGTTAATTCCGAGGAATTCGTACGAACGAATGAAATCGGTGAGTACAAATTTTCCTATCTTTCCTATAAATTAATAAAAATAATTAATTTTATGATTATTTTCCAGACGCACGATCAATTTTCGAGAATGAAGGTCTTACTCGTTGCTTTCGCTGTCCTCTGTGTTCTCGCTTGCAACGCAGAGTCTCAATTTCCTGGTACTTCGAGAGTACCGGTAGGATATGGTTATTCAAGACCAAGGCCGAATTTTCCGACAGGACCAACTTTTCCACGAGGACCCATCGTAAGTATTCGAGAACCCGATCGAAATGTAAATCGATGATAAAAACAAATGGAATTCGAGTTTGAGACATTTTTTCAACGAAACTTTATTTATTTTACGCATTTTAGCCCCATCGTCCTCGTCGTGAGCCTCAAGGATCTATAAGACTCGAGGGCAGCCAACCCCTCAGTGGACCAGACAGGAATCCCACTCTCGATCTTAACTACAATCAACGATTGATCGATAATGGAAGAACGACTCTCGATGCTTACGGTGGTGGTAGACTGCATCAAAATCACGTTTACCCCCATGCTGGATTGAATTACGAGCACAGATTCAAGAACGACATGTTCATCAGTGGGCAGGGTCAGGTTCAACCTGGTCCCCACGGAGGACTCTCGCCGAGTGTCGGTGCTGGATTTGGTTGGAGATTCCGTCGCGAGGCGTTGCCTTACGAGGAAAAGGAGGAGGAAATTGTCGAAGGGGTTTACTGAAAAATGATCGCATCCCTGACGACCCAACGAATCTTACGATAGTTCCTATTCTTTAAATGTTCCTATTTTCCGTGTTAATTTATTCGTTTAATGATAAAATAAAAAGTCTCTGCCAACGCTAAACTCGATGTTTTGTTATTTTTCAATTATTTTGTAGGGCTAGAAAATATTTTGGAAATCGTAGCGGTATGTACTTTTCTATGCATCAGTCTTTAATATTGAGAAGGGTAACACGGATTATGGAATGGTATAGGATTATGCACGATGAAAACTTGGTCATTGGATTCGTTTGAACGAATCTTTATCTAAAGTATCCCTATTCCATCTCTCATAGTGTACAAAACACGAACACCGGAGACGAGGCGTTCGTGCTTGCGTTTCGTTCAATTTCAGCTCAATTTGCTACGAATTATTTTATTTCCTTCCTGTCTCAATTTATTGACCAATGTGTGGGACGCGATTAATTGAGAAATTTATTGACCAATATTCTGTCGACGACTCGATCGGGGGAAAATGGCGATCACCGCGGGCACGAAATTGTTTCGTTATGTCCGATAATAAACGACGTTGATTAAATATTGCTTTTTCTTCTTCTTTTTGCAGGTCAATTTTGTGTTGACCCAATTCACGGCGTTGGCTCTCGCAGGCCTCTTGAGATCATCCCTAAATCCACGCCTCGTGCCACCAGCGACCCGGCACGCTTTTGGTCTCGTCATCGGTCTTTGTCTCGGTTACTTCTGTTTCGGCAAGTAAGCCAATTTATTATCTCGAAGAGAATTGAACGGAGCGAAAAGAGCCAATCTCTCGTCGATGATTACTCAATATTTTACACTTGTTTCATGCGTTTCATATTTATCGTCGTTATTTATTTATTTTGCTATTTTTGTCAGACAGGCGATCCACTTGGCAGGACTTCCGGCACTATGTTACGTTGCGATACGGACGCAGGACCCTCATGTCATGCAAAAGTAATTTTTTATAACCAAATACAAAATTTTCACTTGAATAGTAACATAGAAAACAAATATTGACGAGCTTCCTAAATTTCCTAATATTTTACAGACATGTTCTCACATTGGCCCTGGGTTATCTGTCAAGCGTACATTTGTACCGGCAGATTTACGACTATGGGTCTTACAGAATCGACATAACTGGTAAGTGTAAAATTAGAATTTAGTTTGCACAATTTCAAAAGTAAAGTACAATGAAAATTGCAGTTGTGAAACCTTTTATTCATCTTAGGTCCGTTGATGGTCATAACTCAAAAAGTAATAAGCCTGGCGTACAGCATTCACGATGGTTTTTCTCGACGCGAGTATGATCTGACGCCCATTCAGCGACACCAAGCGGTGAGGTGAGACTCCCACAAAAGGCCATCGACGCCTCGATTCTTATCATCCAGACTTTCTAAACACCGAGCACATCCTTTCGATATTCACGTGTATAATGCACTCGTCGAATTTTCAGGATAATGCCAACGGCACTGGAGTACTTCAGTTACGTGTTCCACTTTCAAGCACTGATGGCGGGTCCTGTTATCTTCTACCGGGATTATATCGATTTTATTCACGGTAGTGGCTTGCGAGGAGCCAAACATTTAACGGTAATTGTCACGAATTATTACTCTCAGTTTTTTTTTCGTTTTCATTCATTCGACAAAACCGTTTATTGAATAATCTTTCAATCGACAGGGATTTTACGAAGATTCATCTAACAAAGTGAACGAAATCGTGATGGAGCCATCACCGGCGATCATAGTCGCGAAAAAAGTCGTAGCGAGTCTAACGTGTGCCGTAATATTCGTTGCATTTATTCCATCGTATCCCATTCAAAGAATCAAAGGTAACAAAATATTTCCTGCAAAAGGTTTTAGAGCCTTGTCTCTATATTAAGTTTATTAAAAATCGTTTTACCTTTTTTTGATTTAAAGACGATGACTTTTTGGACAACACGTCGATAGCTTACAAAGTTTGGTATATAACGATCTCTACGTTGATGGTGCGTTTCAAGTATTATTACGCTTGGTTGTTCGCCGATGCGATTTGCAACAACTCGGGCCTGGGAAGAAACGTACGAACGGACGGAAGTATAGCGTGGGATCTTATATCGAACGTCGATGTACTGCCATTCGAGGTAAGATTTTATTGGCTTCGTTTTGAAAGCATGGATATCGTTTGACCGATTTTTTTTCACAGACTTCGTTAAGCATGCGAGACAGTATAAATGCTTGGAACAAGGGGACGAATCGTTGGCTGAGAATGGTCGTCTACGAGAGGGCCGGACGTAACAAAACAATTTTCACTTACACCCTTTCCGCCGTATGGCACGGTTTTTATCCAGGCTACTACCTCACTTTTGCCAGTGGAGCTTTCTTCACTTTCGCGTCTCGTTCCGTGAGTCGATCCTTCCTAATATCTTTTTATCGTCGTTACAAGTTGACGTCGTTGTTATCCTTTTTGTTCGTTTTTCGTTTTACAGGTCCGTCGTCATATCAGGCCGTACTTCGTAAATTCCAAACCAGCAAAGTTTTTCTACGATGTGATGACTTTCATCACTACGCGATTAGTTTTAGCCTACATAACGTTCAGCTTTGTTCTACTAGAATTCTTACCAAGCATTAAATTGTATCTGTGAGTATCGACGATCGTAATGTTTTTTTATTCCCCAAACAGCCAAATTTACTCACGACACGTTTCTTTTCAGGCACATGTACCTGGCTCCGCACTTATTGGGACTTGCCGCTATATTCGTTCTGCCTTTACTTCCATTCGGCAGAACTAACAACAAACCGATCAATTCCGAGACATCGAAACGTTCAACGGAGATCACGAACGGTCACGCCAAGAAGTCGGAGTAGTTTATTCGGTGATAAGCAACGCAACGAGATAGAGAAATTAACGGTGCGATCGTTCCATATTAGCTACTAATAATTATATAACCTCGACAAAGATTTTTTTACGATAAAGAACGCATAAATTATCCGCACGAGAAAGAAAAAGAAATCGGCTCGTGCGAACAATAGCATAAATATTTAAATTACGATGTATATTAAAACCGTTGCACATCCTCGCGATAACGCACGGCATAATACCTGTATTTTTTCTACAAAATTTTGATATATTTATATAGATAACAAATATGATACAAATACGTTAAATCCCTATCTGTTGAAGTTTGCGAAGAATTGTAAGATTATTATATCGCACAAATTATCCGTACAAATTAGACGAGTACAAGAATTTGTTTTTGTTACGATAAAAAAATAAATGATTTTATTGAGGACGACGCATGAGTCCTCCACCGAAATGTGATTTAACGTCTAGCTCGTTTAATACAGTTTATAAATTTAAGCGGGCTCAGTTTTTTTTCGTATATCAGAGTTTGTCTTGTAATAATAAAATTACGTTTTACTAAAAATGCATTTTGCCACGATTAATTCGCTTCGTTCAATCGACATCGTCCTACGACGAATGGAACAACGAGTAATGCAATCAATGTACATGACGGCTTACACCGTGTTCATCGTTTGGAGATTGCGTCACGATACGTTATTCGCAATCTGAATATATCGCAGCCGAACAGTTTGCGTACTCGGACTGACTGAGAAATCATTGTTCTCAGACGGACTATTGCTCTTATGCAGATACCTCAAGGTCAAGTAAATCGAGTTCTATGCACCTTTACGTATTCACTAATTAAGGTCGGTACAGAAGAGTATCGACGTGCAATTATTCTTACCAAAGCGAGTAAACGATACTGGGCAAGTTTTGACCGATGTAAACAAAACGCTGAATCACTAGCGATACATTATTTTTTATAAATAACCACTAGCGTCGAATAGACCTGGTCATACCCAACGGTAGTCAGCATATTTCCAGTTCAATTCCAGACATAAAAAAGACTTCTTCGAATTGAAAAGTTATCAAGTTTATCGCTTGATTATCATGGTTCAAGTTCGAAGCTAAACCTTGTACGTATACAGTGAATTTTTTAAGACTGCGGTCGCGCAATGGAAGAAGATAGCGGGTAGGAACGAAGACATGATCGATCTGGTGGAAAAAAGGGGAGAAGCTACAAAAGATGCAAAACGTAACAAAGACACGGGGACATCATTTTTCAATGTCGAAAACTCAATTTTATATGCGGTCATGAATGAGTCGAGAAAAAAAGTTGTTATCGAGAATCACGATGATAAGAACGGTGATAGTGTCAATTTTCGGTCGATACCGTTGTTTTGCTCGTTCGACCGTAGAATGATACCGAAATTCAGGGTCGTAACTTCTCAAGGTCCTCTTGGTACGAAAAGATCATTAACCTCGAGGAATATTGCGACATTTTTAGAGACGTGTTTGCGCGTTGTGTAGATTGTTTAGAGCAGTGTTTCCCAATTAGTGGTACGCGCACCCCCCAAGGGTGAGTGAGGTAGCTTGAAGGGGTACGCGCGGCAATCTATTGACTAAGTCAATAGATCGATCAGTAGAAAACAATTTCGCAAATATTAGAATCGCCAAAATATATATTTTGAGTCAATCAATCCGAGTATAAAAGACAGAGCAATCACCGGTTAAATTTTGGACTGACCTAAAGGACATTTATCACGTTGACAAAGCAGCATTAACATTTTTACTAGCATTTTGCACTACGTACATTGGCGAGAGTCAATTTTCAGCCATGACAAACATAACAACTAAACATCGTCATCGTCTTCGACTCGAAGATTATTTAAGACTCAAGCTCATCAATAAAAATCAACCTGGTTTTTCAGAGTTGTGGAAAGAGAAAGGTGGAAATTTGTCTCATTAAACTCAAATAACTATATGTGATTTTCATTATTATTATTATAAAATTGTTATGCCATTGATAAAGATTAAGATCTAAGTTAATAAATTTCGAACCACTGATTTCATTTTTTATTTATCGTTTTGGCTATATAGTAATAAGGGGGTACGCGAATTTGGGCTTTTTCTTCAAATTGTACACAGGGAAGACTAATTAGGAACCCCTGGTGTTAAGAGCCATTGGGTCCTCGCGTGAACGACAATTCCACTGTCGATTTTTGTATATTAGTAAAAACGAGCGAGATTGAAGAGAAGAGGGAAAAACGAAAAAAGCACCGAGAACGGACTTGTATGATACTAATCGATCGTCTGTTCAATAAACGTCATTGACGATCTAGTCGTAAACTCAAATATCGTCATTTTATTTTCTATTTTTATTCCGAGGTATTAAACATTACTAGGAATATTCCCGATCGAACTTGGGGTAACCCCCTGTGCGAGTATAATAATAAATTCCTTATCTCCTTTCCACGAAAGGGAAACCCCAGTATCGAGAAGAAAAAAACATTGCGAAAATATAAGATCGGTAAATAAAAAAATAAAAAAATAAATAATGTTTTCACCCGCTGACCGAGCAGCTGAGACTTTTTCTCTTTCACGAGTGTCGAAGCAGGCGACCAACGAGGAAATCGTGGCTAACGGTATTAGCCGGCTTTGCACATAAAACTCGATTCGCGATTCTCCTATCTCTCTTCTTTATTTTCTCCTGGGAATGCTCGACGGAGTTTCTCTTTTGAAGAGAACATCTTCGCACAGCTGCGAAATGTCTGAATGAAAATGAAAAGGAATTCCCCGAGACGCGACAAACGGTGGAAGGGTTTTAAAATCAATCGAATAAAAGATGAGACGTTCGAAGATTCGATATTGAGTTCATTCCGAGAAATTCGTACGTACGAGTGAAATCGGTGAGTATAATTCGAGAGGAGAAAATTAAATCCGGCCAAGCTCTCCTATAAATTAATAAAATAATTAATTTTACGATTATTTTCCAGAAGCACGATCAATTTTCGAGAATGAACGTCTCGCCCGTTGCTTTCACTGTTCTCTGCGCTATCGCTTGCATCGCAGACGCTCAATTTCGTGATTTTTCGACAGGATCCGGAGCGAATGGTTTTCCAAGATCAATGCCACATTTTCCGTCGCTGTCGACAGATTCAACTTTTCGACGACCACACGACGTAAATATCGAGAACCCGTTGACGATCGAAATGTATATCGATGATACAAACGAATGGGATTCGAGTTTGAGACATTATTTTTACGTTTTTTATTTTACGAATTTTAGATGAATAGTTTCCGTCGTGAGCCTCAAGTATCTATAAACTTCAAGGGCAGCCAGGATAGGAGGAGTGGTACGGATAGGAATCCCACTCTCGGTCTTAACTACAATCAACGATTAATCGATAATGGAAGAACGACTCTCGATGCTTACGGTGGTGGTAGACTGCATCAAAATCACTTTTACCCCCACGCTGGCTTGAATTACGAGCACAGGTTCAAGAACGACATGTTCATCCGTGGACAGGGGGAGGTTCAACCTGGTCCCCACGGAGGACTCTCGCCGAGCGTCGATGCTGGATTTGGCTGGAGATTCCGTCGCGAGGCGTTGCCTTACGAGGAAAAGGAGGAGGAAATTGTCGAAGGGGTTTACTGAAAAATGATCGCATCCCTGACGACCCAACGAATCTTACGATAGTTCCTATTCTTTAAATGTTCCTATTGCCCGTGTTAATTTATTCGTTTAATGATAAAATAAAAAGTCTCTGCCAACGCTAAACTCGATGTTTTGTTATTTTTCAATTATTTTGTAGGGCTAGAAAATATTTTGGAAATCGTAGCGGTACGTACTTTTCTATGCATCAGTCTTTAACATTGAGAAGGGTAACACGGATTATGGAATGCTATAGGATTATGCACGGTGAAAACTTGGTAATTGGATTCGTCTGAACGAACCTTTATCTGAAGAATCCCTATTCCATCACTCATAGTGTACAAAACACGAACACCGGAGACGAGGCGTTCGTGCTTGCGTTTCGTTCATTTTCAGCTCAATTTGCTGCGAATTGTTTTATTTCCTTCCTGTCTCAATTTATTGACTAATGTGTGGGACACGATTGATTGACGTTGATTAAATATTGTTTTTTCTTCTTCTTTTCGCAGGTCAATTTCGTGTTGGCCCAATTTACGGCGATGGCTCTCGCAGGCCTCTTGAGATCATCCCTAAATCCATGCCTCGTGCCACCAGCGACCCGGCACGCTTGTGGTCTCGTCATCGGTCTTTGTCTCGGTTACTTCTGTTTCGGCAAATAAGACAATATATTATCTCGAAGAGAATTGAACGGAGCGAAAAGAACCAATCTCTCGTCGATGATTACTCAATATTTTACACTTGTTTCATGCGTTTCATATTTATCGTCATTATTTATTTATTTTGCCATTTTTGTCAGACAGGCGATCCACTTGGCAGGACTTCCGGCACTATGTTACGTTGCGATACGGACGCAGGACCCTCATGTCATGCAAAAGTAATTTTTTATAACCAAATAACAAACTTTCACTTGAATAGTAACATAGAAAACAATATTGACGAGCTTCCTAAATTTCCTAATATTTTACAGACATGTTCTCACATTGGCCCTGGGTTATCTGTCAAGCGTACATTTGTACCGGCAGATCTACGACTATGGGTCTTACAGAATCGACATAACTGGTACGTGTAAAATTAGAATTTAGTTTGCACAATTTCAAAAGTAAAATTCAAGATTGCGAGATCAACTTTAAAACTATACATTTAATAAAAAATTGCGGTTGGCCATCTTTCCCGACGTATCCGGGTGTGATGGCCATATGAGTAAAAAAGAGATGGCCACACTTTACTTCTATCTTCTTTGGTCACATCCTCGTCTGATAAATCACACAATACAGGTTTTCCGTCTTTACTACTCAAGATGGCCATCTCTCCTAATCTTCCGGGTGAGATGGCCACCCATAAAAACAAACAAATAAACAGAGAGCATGTAAAATTTCGATGTTATGAAAAAGCCGTGTTCATGCATTGTTGAAAAATACAAAAAAAGGATTTTTTTTCATCAAAATTTTATCACCATGGACATAAAATATCAGCCCTCAAGAAAATATTAGCAGTAGGCAAAACAATCAGTTAAGATTTTACTTACTTTTTCATTTGATTTCAGTGGAGTTTTTGACGTCCACTTGCACCTACACACAGCGTGAATCAAACTAAGCCAAAACAATTAACCCATATTTATTGAGTATTCTCTGAAATATTGTAATTGGGTATCTCTCCCGTATGGCCATCTCCCCCGGACTTACCCTATAACGATCTCTACGTTGATGGTGCGTTTCAAGTATTATTACGCTTGATTGTTCGCCGATGCGATTTGCAACGACTCGGGCCTGGGAAGAAACGTACGAACGGACGGAAGTCTAGGGTGGGATCTTATATCGAACGTCGATGTACTGCCATTCGAGGTAAGATAGTACAAGATTTCTTTTTGTTACGATACAAAAATTAATGATTTTATTGAGAACGACGCATGAGTCCTGAACCGAAATGTGATTTAACGTCTAGCCCGTTTAATAGAGTTTATAAATTTAAGCGGGCTCAGTTTTTTTTCGTATATCAGAGTTTGTCTTGTAATAATAAAATTACGTTTTACTAAAAATGCATTTTGCCACGATTAATTCGCTTCGTTCAATCGACATCGTCCTACGACGAATGGAACAACGAGTAATGCAATCAATGTACATGACGGCTTACGCCGTGTTCATCGTTTGGAGATTGCGTCACGATACGTTATTCGCAATCTGAACATATCGCAGCCGAACAGTTTGCGTACTCGGACAGACTGAGAAATCATTGTTCTCAGACGGACTATTGCTCTTACGCAGATACGCCAAGGTTAAGTAAATCGAGTTCTATGCACCTTTACGTATTCACTGATTAAGGTCGGTGCAGAAGAGTATCGGCGTGCAATTATTCTTACCAAAGCGAGTAAACGATACTGGGCAAGTTTTGACCGATGTAAACAAAACGCTGAATCACTAGCGATACATTATTTTTTATAAATAAACACTAGCGTCGAATAGACCTGGTCATACCCAACGGTAGTCAGCATATTTCCAGTTCAATTCCAGACAAAAAAAAGGCTTCTTCGAGTTGAAAAGTTATCGAGTTCATCGCTTGATTATCATGGTTCAAGTTCGAAGTTAAACCTTGTACGTAAGTATACAGTGAATTTCCGAAGAACGCGGTAGCGCAATGGACGAAGATGGCGGGTAGCATCGAAAACATGATCGATCTGATGGAAAAAAGGGGAGAAGCTACAAAAGATGCAAAACGTGACAAAGACACGAGGACGTCATTAATCGATCATTTGTCGTAGTTTTTTGCGTTTTGCGCAACTACCATCTGCACAGGACGGCTAATGGAATATCGGGTTTATAATCGGGTAAAGAGAAGCACCCGAACTGTCGAGGTGCTCTCGAAGCCCTATTACACCACGGCTGCTCGTGTCCCCCGTTTTTCTAGGGGAAGTACGAAAGAAGTGGCTATCTGGTTGCGTGGCTCTTCGAATCGGCTCAGTTGGCCGACCGGGCTTACGCTTGCCAGGTCATCGCGATTCGCGATCAAAACGCCTCGATGGTAATAACACAAGTACAATATAAAAAATATCATCGATAATATTTAATTCTCGGTGAAAACGGTGTAGAGAATAAATCATAAAAAAAAAGCTATTTGACGTCTACGCGAAGGAATTTTCTTTATTCACGAGAATCGTCGGTATTTCAGAATCTCTTGGCGTTCGTCAAAATGGGCTACGCGATGATGCTGCTGACACTCATCCTCATGTTTTGGACCTCAATGGTGCGGATGCACGAGTTACCGGTTCAGTATCCTCCATGTTTCTTCAATCCGTTGTGTACCTGCTCTAAGGCAATACCAGATCTCGGAATCGTTGCGTGCGACAATGTACCCATGCCAAGAATTCCACAGCCAATCAACGCATCGAAAGTGTTTATGCTTCAGTTAGAAAACAATGGATTACGTCATCTGCAACCTCAGTTTCTTATAAACACGGGTAAGGATTGAAAAAAATACGTGTACGCGAACCAGAGAGTATTTCGAAGATGGGGCAGGACAGATATTTATTTTTTTGTCTTTGTCCGTTTCTCGTTCGCCCTGTGCTTTGTTTCTGCTTCGACACGAAAATTCCACATCGAGTCAAAAAGTGTATGGGGGGTCGATGTGTTGCGTTACGTTACGAACGAGGGTCGCGTGTGTGTTTCAGGTCTCTACAAGCTACAGATCAAACATAATCCGATATCGGATATACCGGACGAGGCGTTTCTAGGGCTTGAAAGATCGTTGTGGGAGCTTGAATTACCATATAACCGACTTACGAGGGTGCCGAGCAAGTCCTTCAGGCATCTTCAAAAGTTGAGACTTCTCGATTTAACAGGTCTGCCTCATATTATTGTTATCTCGCGTACAAGGATAAAGGAAATTAATGCAAACGCTAATTTTATGATATAAATATTGTTTTACAGGAAATCGTATTTCGTATATCGCCACCGATACTTGGCGAGGATTGGAAAATTCTTTGCAAACTTTAAGGCTGGGAAGGAACTCGATCGACAAACTTCCAGCAGATGCATTCGCCGGCCTTAGTTTTCTTGAGACTCTCGATCTTCGTGAGAACAGCATCAAGGAGATCGATCCATCGGTTTTTCGCGATGGAATGGCGCATCTAGCTCATCTTTACTTGAACGACAATCAATTAACGGCTATTCCTTATGCTCAGTTACAGTCCCTGAAACGCATGAAAGTCCTTGATCTCAGTTACAACAGAATAGCCAAGGTCATTCAACCGCAGACAGAGGCTGAAATTCGAGGTCTTCAAATGTCTCTGGACATTCTTCGACTGGATTACAATCACATCGAACAACTCATGCCTGGTTCTTTCCAGCATTTTAGCAAGGTCAACAAGACTTACCTCAGTGGCAATCCTCTGACGAGGATCGAGGTATGTTTGGGTAAAACAAAACTGCAAAAAAGAATGGATTATAGAAAATGAACAAAGGCGATAATCCGATTGACGTATTAAAATTTTGTCCGATTGACTCGGTCGATCGCAGGAAGGAGCGTTCAGAGATTCGAGAATTCGCGAATTGTATTTCACCGATTGCGATCTTCTCGAGATCAGCTCACCTGATCTAACGGGACTGGAAGCATCACTGGAACTTCTCGATCTCTCGGGAAATAACGTCACCGAATTGCCGCATCATTTGTTCCAAGAGTTCGACTTCCTGAGAACGTTGATATTCCGTGAAAATAGAATCGATAATTTCTCACCTGGTAATAGAATTATCGATTTTCCAGTTTTATCAACGATCCTTAACGAGCGAGTTTTGTATTTTATAATCGTGATCGATTTTCACAGGTGAAGTATTCACCGGTTTCCAGTATTCCCTGTATAATCTCGATCTGAGTGGCAAAAAGAATGGAATAATATCGCTTCAAGATTTAAGACAGATGAGAAATTTGCGTTTCCTCTCGTTATCGCGAATGCCACAACCGACTTTATCACCTGAAGATTTTCTGGAGTTCGGTATAGACGTAAAAGAACTTCATATTGTACAGAGCAACCTCAATACGATCAAGAGTCATGCTTTCATGCACGTGCGAGGAATAAAGTCTTTGGATTTCTCGGAAAATTCTATCACGACGATCGACGAGGATGCGTTTTCCGAGGTTTGATTGGATTAATATTATATTCGTAATAATTAACATCAAGAGACATTTCAACTGTAACAATGATTTTCTCAGGTTGGACATTCCCTTTTAAGGCTGAGAATGTCCAATGGTTTGGCCACTACGACAAACGACTTGCCGAGTAAATCTTTCAAGTCATTGACAAACCTTCAACATCTCGATTTGAGCAATAATAAAATAAAATCGATGCCAGACACGTCTTTCCACTTTTTGAAGAGAATAAAACGTCTAGAGCTCCAGGACAACGAAATACAGGAGATTAAGAAGGGAACGTTCCAGGTATATGGACTTTTGTTTTTCAACGAAACGAGTTATTTTTATAACTGTAACGTTTATTCGTAACAAACATTCAGGGAGACATTCATTCGACACTGGAAGACGTCAATATGGCGTTCAATCACATAGGACATATACAGACTCATACGTTCGTCGATCTCTCATCATTGACGAGTATCAAACTCGAGGACAACCGAATCGACAAGATCGAGAGACGAGCTTTCATGAACATGAATCGTTTGAAGTACATCAATCTACGAGGCAATAAAATTAAGGACATCACCGACGAAGCCTTCCAGGTAAGTGAAAAGAAGAAGAAGAAGGGGAAAACACGAACCGGATGATAACTGTAAACCAAATTTTCAGAATCTACCGGATCTGGAGTTCCTCGATCTAGCTTACAATGATCTCAAAGAATTCGATTTCATGTCTTTTGATCAAGTCGGTACACTGGCCTCGTTTAAAGTCAACGCTAGTCACAATCATATCCCAAAATTGTGGATCAACAGTACGAATGTCACTCCTGCTACTAACGGTGAGAATTTTCTTTCGAAAAAAGAAAATGGATGAACATGTGTTTCACTCGTTGAAAAATGCACCAATTGTTTTTCAATGAATGCTAATAACATTAACGTCAACAAAATAAAAATCTTTTGGTATTTCCAGTTGGTGGCAATCTTCAGTCCAACATCAAAGTATTGGACCTGAGTTATAACAACATCACCGACATCATGAAGTATTATTTCCGTCCAGTGGAATATTCCCTCACGCACCTTTATCTCGCTCACAACGATCTCGTTAACGTCACCCAGAGTGTATTCGGAAATATGCCTCATTTACAATGGCTCGATTTCCGTTATAACGAACTCGTCGAGATCGATTTCGATTGCTTCAGAAACACGAAGAATCTTCAGGTTCTCTTGCTCTCGCACAACAACTTGATGGACATTCCAGCCGAGGCCTTCAAATCCCTGAAGAAACTTCGTATTCTCGATCTTTCTTGGAACAAACTACGAATTCTTCCGGATCATATGTTCATCGATCCTACGATCGAGACTCTCGATCTATCGCACAATCAATTCATGCGTTTGCCGATTAAATCTATGTCACTAGCAGCCGCAGGATCGTTGTCGACTCTTGATATGTCCTGGAACTTGCTGTCCGGTGTTCATACCACCGATGCAGTTTCCAAGCTTCGCGTGAGTCGACCCGAAGCGATTAATCGAGACGAGAACTATGTATTTACAATCCGTTTCCTTCTTACATTCTTGTTTCAGAGTCTCTCCTGGCTCGATGTCTCTTACAATCGTCTCGTGAGAATGGACGACGCGGTATTCTCGGAAATGTCTCAATTGACTCATCTCGATCTCAGTCATAACAAACAGCTAATTCTCGAATCTCATGGCAGAACTTTCAACGGATTGGAAGATACTCTTTTGTTCCTCGGTCTCAGCAACATTTCTCTTCTTAGCGTGAGTATTTACGTCTCCTCCGCTCGCTGGGAATTTTCATCGAAAGTATTCAGATTTTCTAGGATCTTCGATATTTTTGTAAAAGCCAAATGTAAATTTTTAATACTTCAACGACAGGTGCCTGAATTGCCATTCCGTCGTTTGAGAACTCTCTATCTGGCCCATAATGAATTGGCGTCCATACCAGCTGAGCTCGCATCGAATCTAAGTTCCCTTCATCATCTTGACTTAAGTCACAATGATCTGACCGTCGTGCCTCTCATAACTCACGCACTTCCCGAATTGAAGATTTTCGATATCGGTTACAATCCCATTACCGCAATCACCAACACGAGTTTCCTCGGCCTCGCTGATAGTCTCGAAGAACTCGACATTCGCAGACTTTCATTAGCTACATTCGAGGTACGCGAAAGCACTTACTTTATAACAAAGAATAATCGAAGAAACATGTGATTTACAAAAATTAACATTTTCTAGGCTGGAGCCCTGTGCAAAGCATCGAAGCTAAAAACTTTACTCATAACTGCGTACACCGGTGTGAAGAATTTCAATATCCCCAATATACTGGAATATAATCATGGCTTGAAGAATCTCCACATCGACGTAAATAAATCCTTCCGACAAGATCAACTTCCCGTTTATTACATAAAACATAACGAAAACAATGATTTTTCTGTAAGGTCGACAACGAGACGAACTTGGAGAAAGAGATGAAGGGCAAATTCCCAGCTAAGCTTTACAACTTTACTTTGAGTGGTAGAAGTCTGCGTACGTTGCACAAGGATATTCTCATGGTGAGCGATTAATTGAATTTTTTAGTTCTTACAAAATTAATCCTTAATTTCGTCACTACTACTTCATTCTTTATCGATTCGACAGGGAATGCGAAATCCTCATCTCCACTTTGCTCTTCATAACACGAGTGTCTCGGACGTACCAAAGGATCTGTTTGATCGCGCGAATCGAGTGAGAAACGTAACCATTGATTTGCATAACAACGAGTTGAAGACCCTGCATAATCCTTCATCCGGTCACAAGCCGGGAATGCCGGACCAGAGATTTTTACTCAGGCTTCGAATGGCCGGAAGTTACGTGAATTGCGACTGTGACATAGGGTGAGAAACAAAAAGGATCGATGTCTTTCGGTATCTTTTTCGTGTTGATTATTTTTATCATAGCGAAAATTTATTCGTATTTATAGTTGGATCGAGGTTTGGCAGAGAAAACATCGACAGTACCAGGAGGACAGATGCACGACTTACAACGAGTACAACAATTACGAGCGCGACGAAGGTGGCGAGTACAGTTGCTGGGACAATGGCTGGGACGATGATCTTCGCGAGACATTCTGCAAAAACAAGAACAACATGTCGGTCTCGCACGTTTTGAAATCCGAGATAGAATGCGGCTGGGGTGCTGCCAGTACCATTCATCTATCGAGCATTCTCGGTTTCCTCGTTCTCACAGTCGTCACAGTGAACATCTATTAAACAATTCTCAAGTTACATTTTTCTTTCAAAAATACAGGCTATGCTTTAAAATTTATAAATATCGATAACAAGAATAATTCGTGAATCGATGAGCTGCGGAGTAAAACGTAACTCGATCGTTTATCGAAGAGGACGAGAGGACGATGTATTTTTTCCCGCAGCGAATATAACGTTGAATGGCAGCAGGCGAGTCAATGGTCAAACGAAGTAATCGTTGAGAACGACGACGATTCGGATTCATCGTCGGAACGATATTGCCATTTTTTTCCATAATTTATCTTATCGTGAAGACAAATTTACGTAGTTCGACTTTACATTTAAGATCATTTGTGAAGAGAATTTGTTTTCTGTAACGCGAAGCTTTGCTCATTGAAGCGTGAATTCGTTACTTTGTGGACGAACGATCATTGTATAATTTTATCCACGTAATTTCATACGGCTTAACGGGATACGGTCAAAGGTGTGTTTCTCCAAACGCAATATTGCTGATATCATCTCACAGATCTGGAAAATCTGTGTTTAGCGGATTCGTCCAGAAAAATGAGAATAAAATGAAACAGCAGGCTGAAGGGGAGAGATGGGAAGAGGCATTGAATTAATTAGCCTTTTGTCATCCGCTTGCTCGGGCTTCTTAATTTAATTTAGTTTTATTTACGATTAAATATATATGTATATTGACCGCAGCTATGTTGGAACGGATATTTTATTTAATTTTCAAAGATACAGAATAAAATATTTCAAGCGAATCGTATAATTTTAGCGATTATTCCAATAGTCATTTGTAGTATTGGCATACCGATAAAACCGAAGATAAATATCAGCCATACGTAAATGCAGACCATTTGTAATCCGAGAATTCCATATTTTACGATAGTTTGACGATAATCATTCGTATTTCGTATGTTTATCATTTTGTCCAAAATGAATCTCAGTATGTACAATAATATCTGAAAAAATTAACGATTACAATTTTTACGTTTCTACAATCTCAGCCAAAATTTTGTCAGAATTAATCCTATCGTGAGTGGGGACTGTTTCATAATTTTCTCCTCGTTCATATTTCCTACTTTTCAATTTTGAGAAATGGTGCTTATAAACTTGATGTTTCAAGGAATTTTAAAAGTTTTGAAAAAAAAGTATAAGATATCTTTAGGGTAAAAGAATATTTGCAAATGTTCATTAATGATTGCGCGGTGTAAGTTTTGGCTGTGAGTGTACCTATCCTTCCCTGCCGAGGGCGCCATGTTTCCTACGGATACCCATACACCCCTTTCCTTCGCCGTCGCGACGTAGGCGGAGAAACATCGCGCGTAGTGTGTTCCGAATATTCGACCAGATCAAAAGTTGCGATTTGAAGAAAGGTGCTTTCGGCAGGTGAGAATTAAAATTCATTAGATATTTGCACACGCTACCTCGGCTATGGGAGTTATGTTGACGATGATGTAGATTAGCGCGAGTAAAGATCGGCCAGTCGCGTGCCCCATAACCCTTATCAAGGATGCGAAAGAATACTCGGTCCGCGGTGTCCCGTACGATTCTTGATAATTTGCCAAATAATATCGTAGCGTATTTAGAGAGCCCTTCTTTTCAATAGTAGATTCAGCCGTCTTGTTTCGAGTCATAGCTGTAAATATTCGCAAATAGCCATGTGACAAGCACACTTTTCATGTTTTCGTCAATGTTATAAGCATTTATTTTGATAGTTAAAGGAGGCTTTCGGTAAACAGCGCGTTGGTTTCCGTCCCATCCGCTTTTCTTACCGACTGCTAGCGCCGCGGGGCGGCAGGCCGTCGAACTAGACGTTTGATGGTCGTCGGGGTTGTGCAGGCTATACAAATTTCTGTATTTCCACTTGGTTACTTGTTCGCGATCCAAATTCGTGATTTCTTCGTCGACTTTCTGTACGTTCGTGTACCAAGCTCGGCTCGTGTCGTGTTTCCAGTCGCTATATTTCTCGTTGTCGCGACATAAGAGCTTCGGTAACGAAGGCGGGAAAAGTTCATCGGTGTCCACTTCCATTGTGGCTGCTTTCCCGGAGATGTCACAATTCTCCGCAACTTCCGTCATTTTATTTGTTTAACGCGTACAAGATCGCGAGTGAAAAGTTGTGCGAGATGAATCCGTGAAATAAAACGCATTTGCTTCATCACTGTTAATTAAAAAGTATCGCGGATCGACAACAGTCATATTGTATAAAAAAATCAGTGAAATAACATTGCATCGAAGAATTAGGGAATCTGGCAAACCCGGCACGTGTCGTCCAGACAAGTCGTTCCTAACGATGGAGCGTACACTTCTAGTCGTCCAAAGAGTGAGTACTTGAATTTCTCAGCATGTTCTTCAGAGTTGGCGATTATTCATTTATCATGTGTTTCGATGCTCCATAGTAATTTTGACAAAAAACAACATTGTAATTTAGTTTTTTGCAAACTTCAGTTTATTTGAAGACAGGCTTTATTTTTTTGTTTTTTGTATCTTTTATTTCGCCAAGTTCAAATAGCATCGATATTTTTAATACACGAAACAATTTCATATAGCACAATTACAGCCAATAATTTCATACATAAAAAAAAAATTCATTTTCATCGCAAATTACAATAATAATGAGAATTGCAAAAGCACAATTTTCCTGATTCGCTAGTTGATAAACAGGTTGTGTAAGATTTGTATCAGGAAAAAGACATAAAAGTGATGCACAGTAGAATCTCGATTATTCGAATTAATTGGGACCGGATATCGTTCGGATAATCAAAATTTTGAATAATCGAAAATATATCTCGGATTTCCGGGCAAATCAACTCATATAATATAAATAGTATCGAACATTCTCTTTATTAATCCATCGAACCTAAGCTCTTTATTCGATAGCAATCAACGATGAATAAAGGTTTAATTTTTATATCATCACTATTTATGCAGTTGGTTCGGCAGCAAGGCGCCAAAGCTTTCGGGTAATCGAGGTTCTACTGTAATTAGAATTCTCGTTTATCGATAAAAGAACTCGTTGATTCAAAATTGTTACAACATTACTCGGTCATCAAAATGATTATCCCATCTTTCTTTCAGTCATTGTGACCACTTGGTATTTTATCGTGATTGTTTTTTTTTTCTTTTTTTATTTAGCCGATTCCCTTCGACGCAGAGGATAGAAATGGGAATTTGAATATGCGCACGCGCCAGTGCGATTCGTCGGACCCAAAAAACTTCCATCACCGAATTTCTTAAACGATTATTCTCGTTTCCGGTAATTTCCCGGTATTTCCATGGAATATAGAAGACTTCTAAAAAACTCCGTAATCATCGGTAAAAAATATTTTCCTCGCTTTCTCCCTTCTCTCGACAATAGTAAAATGCATTTGCTCGCGCGAAATGCACTTTTGTCAACAATGCCTCGAAAATATATATTGCCAGGCGATCGAGGAAGTATTTCCCGCTTGGGAAATTCTTCCTGTCGATACTTAGCCAATGTACTTTTTTTTTGTTTGCTCTCACACCAGCAATCTCGTTTCTCTGTTAACAAAATAGTATGTATAATATAATATACACTATATCATCGTAAGTTCTAGTAACGCGTAAACGACGGTATACGCATCTAAGTAGCGTATAGAAGCGATATGAATTTGACGATTCAACGAGAATATATCTTTTCTGGCTGTTCATTAATTTTGTCTATTTTTCAGTATTTTGTGATTTCCTTTTTTGTTTTTTTTTACTCTTTCAAATTATCAGAAACTCTTTTTTAATGCCGATCTTAGTATAGTTGTTCTCATCGAAGTGACGAGTTTTTCCAGCTCCTCAACCTTCATTTTCAATATCCTATTGTCCCTCTCGAGCTCGCTCGCTCTCGCCATCATTTCGGTCTCCTTCGCCTTTTTGTTCATTCGAGATTTTCTCGATGCCTCGTTGTTCTTCTCCCGCGATTCCCGATAGCTCCCACATTCCGACGTAACGTCCTCGGAATCGCTCTCGATATAGCGTTTCTTACCTCGACCCTTTACACCTCGATCTTCCGTTTCTTTTCTCGACGATCTCGAATTTTCACGTTTCTGTCCTCTCGACGTACGTTCCGACATTTTCGCGACACTGTCGAGAGCATCGGAAATCGCAGCGATCGACGCTGTATTCGTTTCATCGTAATTTCTTCGCGCGGACTTGTTTCTTCTTGTGTGATGCAACTCTCTCGTCGTCGATGATGTCTCGTCAACGTGACTGACGATCGAGGAATTAGATTTAATTGTAGACCCGGAGTCTCGGGAAATGACGCTGCCGTCTGGCGATTGAATATTGTCCTGGAAATAAAATCGCAGAATTGTAAGAGACATGTAAAACAAAATCATAGTTTCAATAATTGTATACAAGCCAATTAAAAGTAGAGAATAATTTTACAAATTTATTCCTTCACGAAGACGCGTGTGACGACTCATTCTCTCGAATCGGACTAGGAAAAAAGAAACAAAAAAAAAACGAGGCGGCCACTTATGTCGAGTCTTAAATCTCAAAAATATCTTCCCTCGTCTGTGAGAAAATTGTTGCAATTGTCGGGTTGTATTAATAATCTTCGAATCTTTCTTCGCGCTCGTTTTAACGTTCACGTAACGCCAATGCTTATATATGCTTATTTATCTACCATCCTTTATATAACGGTGCTCGTGATAGCTTTTCCGAGAATCTGATGAAACCGCGCTCTCGAAATGTGCGAATAGATCTCATGAGTGATCATCGGGATTCTCGCACAATTCGAAGCCGACTCTCGTTAGAGTCATCTACGTTCGAACAAGACATGCGTTTCGTATCTTACGTGGCGATCATCTTCGCGAATGGATTTTTTCGTCGGGCGTAAAGTTATATAAGAAAAAATGAGGAAAAATCGTAGAGAGAAACGAGACTTTTTTTTTTAACAACCGGTCATGACAAAAATAATATTTATACAACGTCGAAGAATCCTTCGAACGATAATTCGTTTGGTCAGAGAATGAAAGAAGAAAAAAAACACTTACATCGCATAGATAGGACAGCAGATCAAAAGTGTCCGATCCGGTATTGTCGAACGTATTTATGGTGTCCCAAGTGTCCTTCTCGTCTTTGGCGAGTTCGAATGAAATCGACCTCGGATATTCCGTGATGATAACGCTGCCGTTGTTATTATTATTATTATTATAAGATTTATGCTGTGTACCGATAGGCGAATCGTTCGTTACTTTGACGTTTGCCAGTTGAATCCAATCGTCGGTTCTCAGATTTATCGAGGATTCGATTGGATCCAGTAGGACGTCGTTTATTCCTATCGCTTCAGCCATGATGTTTTCCGACTTGATAGCACACTTTGAAATGTCCCCTTGTTCACTCGTCTCGGAACTGACGAGCCCGAGCTTCGGTACCGCTGGGCTCGATTCTTCAAGACTCTCTTTCACCCCGAGAAGATCCCTCGATAACTTCCCATTTACCCCCGCTTTCTTTATTGAAACAACGTTATCCTCGTTTTTCGTGCCTACAATAGAAAATACAAAAAAACATAACAATTCCACGAGGCTATTCTTTCGGTACGCTTTTGTTTTAATTCGTCCTGATGAATCCTTCTTCTTCGTCTTTGACTCACCGGAATATTTACTCGTCTCGAATTCACCTATAGGAAAAGCGCATTGTCCTTGGAATCGGTCCATGCACCAATCGCTGAGATCCTGATAATCCTCCTCCCAAACTGGAAATACTGAATCGGTGTTTTCGCCCTTCGCTGGTTTCTTTTGTCCGATTTGAACGTCGCCGAACATACGGATTGTGGGCCACGGGTCCTTCATGAGATCTATTTCCATCGTCGGACTCAGCAGAGGTATCGTCCCTAGGACGATACTTGCTGAATCCGCCGGCCTCAATTTCACGCCATGAGAAACAGATGACTCCTTCGACAGACGGTTGCATTTTTCTTTCTGGAATAGATCGGTGTCTTGATTGAGAAGCAGCTAAAACACACACACACACGATAAAATTGTTTTCTTTCCCACTGTTTTTTATTTCTATTTTTTTCGAAAATTTTCCTGTTTATCGTCTCAATGGATACAAATTCGTACGTATAAAAAGTCGAACGGCAAAGTTCGCGACTCACGTTAAATTCCCCTCCTTCCTCAAATGAAATGTTGCTGGCCGTTGAGCGCTCGTAAATGGGAGGGATTTTGGAAGCCTGGAAAAGAAATAAAAACAAAATGTCCACGTAATGAATTATTGCAAAAAATAATGAAACGCTCCACTTTATCATCTTATCGTATCTTCTTTCAACATGTAGATATAGATATTTGTGATATGTAGCTATATCATAGACTATAGGGAACGGATTACAAGTGTTTCGTATCTCGGTACACAGTAAGTTGATCAGCTTATTGCTGAATCATACATCGAAGCGGTAGAAAAGCAGTCAAAGACATCTGTTTTACCGAATGCTCGCTCCTAAGCAACCTGTTCAACCAGATTTTTCTAACGTATTTATGATAAAAATATATTCGATGTTTGTCCAGACGTCTGATGTCTAGTGAATTTTTGAAATGCACACTAAGATGGTTTCAGTCAGCCATATATTAGCTAAAAGGGTTGTTGCTCGGCGGCTTATCTGAAGAGATAAAAAGCCGGTTTGCTAACGTTAGTAAACCTCCGGAAATTATGTAACGCGATTAACGTTCGTACACTGCACAGGAATCTCGAGTTACGAATATTACGTAATTTCCGTACAGTTTACTGCGAAATGAACATTATACACGGGCATTATCATTTCTGTATTCTCGACGCTTCGGTAGATACGCAGATTCCAATTTTCATTCGTTTTTATGTTTTCGTCGCTCGACACGCGTCCCGTCGATCAAAAACGCGAATTTTCTCGAAACATATTGGTCGACTACCGTGTGGTGGTGTCTATTTTTAGAAGGGCCGGTGGTAGACGCGTGCTGCTTAGATGTGCTGAAACACATGCCCGTGGGGGTTTTTTCCACCGTAATGCTTTGTCGATCGTTATTTCCTCCGTGTTTGTCGCACGAACGTTTGTTTTTCTGCTTGTTGTCACGGCAAACGGCGCGATAAGAACTTAACGATAAAATAATAACAGTGATCAGACTGTATCATATTGTTTTCAATAACAATATCGCGTTACGTAAGAAACGTGACGTCACTATTGGGCATGATGGAAAACGAGAAACGGAAATATGTACGAGGCGTATTGAAAAAAAAAAGATTGTCGATGGATTATGATGAGCGAAGCGTCACTACATTTTTCATAATTGTGTATCGATGTATAATTTTATGCGAAGAATAAAAACAACTCACCCTCCCGAAATCTATGGTAACCGCTCTACCTTCCACTTGGAACGTAGAAAACTTCTGGAAAACACGCCTCGGCTCTTTCGCCGAATTGATCGTTCGCTCACAATGTCTCTACGTCGAAACTGTAGTTGCGATAGTCACGAGTTACTACCTTTTGATTTTGTCGCAAGTACAAAACGTGGGGGAAAAAAAATATTCGTCTTTACTAGCGTTTGGTTCGTGTCGCTTCCTCAACTTGTAAAATCGATGCGTTCTTCAAGAAAATAAAATATATATCAGTGGACGCACTCTCGTAGAAAGGTTTCTTTGATTCACGGCCGTGAACGGTATGCGACGTTGTGAGGTGCGATGGCTCGCAGCTCGGTGAAAACGTCAGGGAACCGTTGGCTCGGTATGTCGACTCGACTGTAGGGGGCAGTAGTCGCGTCATCGCGGACCAATCGATGCCGGGTTGACGTCAGTTTCGACCAATCCTTGCAATCTGGTAGTGGGAAAACACGTTTCGGGGGGGTATAGCCTCGATTGAAAAGAGAAACGAGTCGATAAGCGCCGCTAGCGTCGAACGCCCCACCACTTCTTGCGCGACTTCCATTATGAACGCCTCGAGAATATAACTATAGACAACGAATTTGTTGGTTTTTGGTGCTTTTTTTTTAGGAGGAATACGATAGGTAGTCTGACGAAACACGAGCAGCTTCTTTCATGTTTTGTGCTCTTTCGAATTAACGCTACGAATATAGAACTCTTAGAGGGTCGATGAACGAGCCGAAGTTCGAGGACAAATTACGAATGAAGTCATCTCCGTTAAGAGATTGTTTTTTGCAGTCCAGAAATCGCTTGTCATCATCGCGGACACTATATCTCATCTTGGCATATATATATATATATAAATATCGAATGAAGAACCGTATAGGTACGATGGAACAAGTATGCGGATCCCAGCAAAAAGATACGAGCTCGCGGTGCGTCAGGTTTTCCCCGAAGGCGGTTCCCAGCAGTGGATACGACTGTTTTGCAGGCTTTGGAACGTTTTAACATACGCGGTCGTTACAGAGCGCGTTTCAATTTTATTTCTCAACGCATGAACATTTTTCTATTAATCGCATTGGTTTATTACAGAATAGACTCAACCCTCGGCCGATTAAAAATAAAAATTCGATGCTCAAGCTGGACTAATGTTTACAGCGGCTCACACACAGGCCTAGCAGTAGATACGACTAGTTTTTTTTTTTTTTAATTCGTGACGATTCTAAGAACTAAGAATTATTTATAATATTTGAATAGTGCATTATCTGGTGTTTTTCATGAATTAAAAAAATTCATTTAATGTTTTTTTTTACTCAATTAAAGATATGTTCTTCCACATGCATTTTAGCACAAATGAAATTCTCATTTGAATGAAAATGTTTTAGGTGAAAATAATACTTTTTATTTCGAAACATGGCCATATTTCGAAAGGTAAACATAATCAAAAACGGCTACGCTTAACGATAGCTATTTCAATTAGACAATTTTTCGGGCAAGAATTTTACATATCTGACTATTATTGCTCGAGTTATTGTCCGCACCAGTTCGAAGAACGTGATTTTGAGAAAAATTTATTGCACTTCAACTATTGTTTTTTTTTTTCAATGAAAATTTACTTGAATCTATTTTAATGTATGTCGCGTACAATATCTTTAATGGAGCCCGAATAAAACATTAAGGCATCTTTCTAGTTTGTAATTTTGAAAAAATTGATTTCTTTTTATTGCGTTGTTCGAAAGCATAGACCTTTAAGAATACCCCGTAAAAATTGTAAGGGGAAATTCCTAATAGTTTGGATTGTATAGCGAACTACATTGGGAGTATAACACTAATGCACTACTCGCGTGACTAGTGTTAAACGCGTTTTTCTCGAAACGCATGTTTCTCAACTGGCGTAGGATACGACAAAAACTAATAGGCCGATTGATTTGTTTTTGTTGTTGTTTTATTCTACATATCATCGGTTCTGTCCCCTGCTACAATTAACTTTCTACGTCGAACTTTTCAATTAAAAAAAACGCAAAACTAAAAAAGAAAAAACGTAAAATATGTACTGCAAAATTTCAACCTGTGCCATTTTGTCAATTTTTTACTTACGCAGTTAATTATAGCAAGGATCAGAGCGACATTCATACTCTTTACAAATCCGGCTTATTTTTTTATTTCACATACGCGGTTGATCAAAAGTCACCCATCGCCATTTTTCACATTCATCGCCATTTAAACAAATTCTATTGATGAATATGTAATTTTAATTATTGTTTTTTTAGCAAACATATTGCTGAATAAATGACAAAAAGTTAAATTTCATAGCTTGAATTTTCCACAAAAAGAAAAATTCTTAAAAATCGGCTAATTTTCGGGCCTATAAAGTAGAAAGATGCCTTAAGAGAATTAAACAATTCATGAAACAAAGCTTATTTTTCTGACCGTCATAGTGGGGTCTGCTCTTAATTACAAACATTTTTCTAACCAACGCGTTAAATTTGTTGATTCTCATAAAAACAATTCATCATGACAAAAATCATAATATTCCGATTTATAATTTTCCAATGTCGCGTTATCGGCGGATGACAATTTTCCGAGGACAATTTTTCAGCCGATGTGAGGATCTTCTTTAAATTCTCACCGAATTGTTCCTCTATGATTCATTGGGAGTCCCGAGATCGTGAATTGCGTCAGAAACGGGTTTCGACGCTTCTCTGTGTGAAGGAGAGAGCGGAACCATCGAGAGTTAGGCCTCTCGGTGGAAAGTAAGGTGTTCACTTCGATATTTCAGGGTCTCCTGCCTGGTGATGTTTCGAAAAAGATCGGAGAGGCATATGATCGAATGATTCGAAAGCGTGAAAGTAGCTGGCAATCGATTGATATTTCGTTGTTCTTTCGAAACCCTTCTAGTTTCCCTTCACATTAGACACGTTCGCGCTTACGAAATTTTTAGTTTATTCGCACATCACTCTGCAGACATTTTTGGCCGGACGCCCATCAAAATCGTCGATTGGTAAATTTGCTGAATTATTAAAAAATAAAATAAATATAGTAAAACGAAAGTGAAGGATGGATCCCAAGGACGAAGCGGTATATTCGGATCGAATGAAAGTAAGTTGACTTGTATTTATAAAAAATTTGATGACTTTTACATTTTCGTTTTACCATTTTAATTAATTATTTTCATTAATCAACGATTCGATAATTTTCACACGTAATTCCATTCAGTTCGTCGTTGCCATAATGACGAAAGATTACGCGAAGGCGATCGAGCTAGGAACATCAAGTACGACTGAATATATCGAATAAGAATTTCGATCACCGATTAATCGCGTAAAATATGTTTTACAAATTTGAATATTTTCTCCCACAGTAATAAAAAGGCAACCGAACGATCGTCACGTTCACAAATGTTTATCGGCTCTGAGAAAGATTCACAAAGTCCGTGAGTTCAGTTTGAAGAGGATGACAAATTTCAAATCGTAATGGAAAATATTTTCGATGAAAAAACAAAATATTTTCATTAGCGAAATACGAATTAGCCGCGCTACAAGGAACGAGCTCGGTCGATAACGAAACGAACGTACCAAATTCGAGTACGGATGAGAGCGACGATGCCAACGGGAGTTCGGACGATACCGACGTGCCGCACGACTGTAAAATAGAATCTGGGGCATCGTTGCATCGTTCCAAAAGCGTAAAATCCCTCGCCGAATGCGTCAGAGAAAATATTATGAACAACGCAGGCTGCACGAACGAAACATTTTCGAATTTTCGTGAAAAAATGTACAGAGTGATACCCCTGAAATTTACGAAGAAAAAATGATTTACCAACAGTCGATAACGGTGGAAAAAGGTACGAAGGTATGATAAATAAAAAGTGGACAAATTTTACAAATCGTGAAATCACTATATTGCAATCTCAAACGTACAAACATAGTCTTCTGGTCGATTCGGCGCTCGTCGCGTTCGTACTTTCGGCGCACTCGTTCTCATCTACAGACGCAAATATTTTACAAAATACGAAAACAAAAAAAAATTAAAATAAAAGATAAGAGAAAAAATATATTGTAAACAGTTGCAATATTTGCCATAACAATATATAAGTTGACTTACTAAATGTTATTAATATTATTTATTACATACAGCACACTTTTCTCTTTCGCACCGTTAATAATTGTTGCAATCAGCTGGTTCGATGATTTCTTATTTATATTATTAAAGAAAAACGCATACATATATATATATATATATGTATATATATATATATATACGACGTTATTAAATACAAAAAATTACAATCATACCGAAATTCTCTCGCACACAATGCATCGCGCGCGCACTTGCATAACTCAGTCCCACAAGTATCAAGTTGTTCGATCGCCTCTTCGAGATTTGAAAACGAGAAAAAAAGAAAAAACTTTTTGTCCTCGTTTTTATCCGACTATCGGACGTGACTTTTTGATCGACATTTCGTCGTTGGACACGCCCGTTTTTTAAATATTTTTAATTCCCGGATGTGAAATTCGAGAGCGTCATCTATCGGCTGGCGGAGAAGTTGCCGAAGTAACGATCCGAAATATACATATATATATATATATTTTATTTTTTATTTTTTATTTTATCTTTATTCATTTTTCTGGCGGATCGTTACTCCAGGACTTTGCAAGAGTCGAACTCGTTATATTTGGCATTTCTCGGGGTCGCGAGAAAAAATATTACCCGCCAAATTGAGCACGACTCCCCGTCGCCGTTCTTATCGGTTTGTTTCTCCGACTCTAATTCGCAAAATCGCGAAAAAACCACGAGCCCTTCTTCATCAAACGTTTGTTCTCGTTAGCAGTTTTTTTTTCTTTTTTCATTCGCATTATTTTTTTCTTTCTTTTCATTTTCTTTTTGGATTTGCTCTCTTTCTATATCTTCTCGTGTGTGTTATATTTCGATGATCCGTAGAATGTCTCTCAGACGATCACTGACCTTCGCTGTCGCTGTCGCTCTTGTCTGCGAAGAATTAAGAAGACGCCCGTCATGCTGAGATTGATAAGTAGAATAACATGAACTTTTCGTTGAGACAAATCGTTGTTAATTTAACGTACCTTTTTTGCCGGGATACGCGTGGCGCTTCAGTCTGTCGTAAAGATCGTCTTTAGTACCGTAGATACTCGCGTTCGAGCGCGCCAGACTGTTCATCTTACCGCCGTTGTGCAGACTCTCTGCAATTTATTTAAAAAATCACGTTATTTAATATTTTTCGAAAATTCATGCAGTTGGTAATTTTCTTTTTTGGTAAATATAAAATTATGAAAAATATTTGCAAATATCAAAATAAAAAGACAAATTATCATAGCTATTAATTTAATTTTTATACAGAATACTAGGATTTTTGTCGAATTATTTTTTAATGAAAAAAGAAAAAAATTCAAACTCACCCTTCATGTACGTTTCATTATAGAAATTTGGCATTTCCCAGCCATCCTCCTCGTCGTCGTAATAATGAGCGTAAGTGCTGTGATGTGACGGAGCGATAGATTCGGCATAGGGGGTAGGTGCGCCGTAATAGAAATTGACCTGCGAACCGTTCTGATCGGTAGCCGGTGAAAGCATTTTCTTCGGTTCTCTCTTGCGGGACGATCTCACGCAAATCATCCATACGAGTAGAACGATGATTATTATTAGTACGACACCACCGGCTATTCCACCGGTAATGTAGAAGAATTCGGATTTCTCCGAGCAATGTTTGCCGGTGAAGCTTCCGGTGCAACGACATTTCGGTTGACCTCTCGAGTCCTTGAGGCAGACAGCCTCGTTGTCGCAATAACCGGTACAAACGTCTATGCACTCGGTACCGGTGCCGTTGTAGCCCGGTTTGCACTCGCACTTGAAGTCACTCGTTTCGGGAATCAAGAGACAGTAGGCATTCGCGTCGCAGTGCATCTCCTCGCCGCTCATGTCGCAAGGGTTGGTGCATTCTGCTTTGCTGGTCTGAAATTGAAATTTGGAAAATTCATCGAAATAAATTACGAGTATGAAACAAAAGTAACGGAGTAAATTTTTAACAAGATAACACATTAAGTTAATGCAAAGTGGAAAAACGAAAAATTTTGGTCCATAGAAATTTATATAAACTATAAATTATATTTATATATAATTTGGAATTTTGACCAAACGGGATATTTGCATTTGAATTATAAGGGGTGTTTTTTTAAAGGAAAGTAACGAGTTGGAAAGCAATTAAAAAAATAGTCCAAATTACCGCAGCTGGTCCTTTAGTGCTAGTATTAGGTGGGCAAGGTATGCAGAAAGTTTGTTGAGGCTCCGACTGATAAGTGCCCTTTTTGCATTGCACACATTCGTTGAGAGTGCCATTGAGATGAGTGCCAGGTTCGCAAACAGGCAGAGAACATTCCTCGACAGCGGCTGATCCCATATTGGGGGTGGTTCTTCCCAGTGGACAAGCCTGACAAGCTGCCTGTACACCCTGTGTCCTATAAGTTCCTCTCGGGCATGGCTCGCATTTTCCCTCAACCGCTAGTTGTTGTCCGGAGCCGCACTCGTCTCTGCACTCCTCGTGCGAAACTGCCTCGGCGGTTCTCGTCGTTTTGCCGAGACCGCAAAGCTTGCAGGCGAAACTACCCTCGTTAGGCTGATAAAATCCATGACCGCAACTGCGACAGAGACCAGCCGCATCGTCGTAATACTTTCCAGCTGGGCAGCGCTCTTTGCAATCCGCTGCGCTTCTTGCTCCAGGTCCTATCGTCACGCTGGAACGTCCTGCGATCACTGGACAGCTGCTGCATTTCAATTGACCGCTTTCACTTTGATATGTTCCAACTGGACACGAGCCACACTTTTTAGTAGTTTCGTCGTAATAACTTCCAACTGCGCAGGGCACTAGAAAAATACAAAAACAATAAGGTTAAATTTTGTCAACAAAAAAATGACCAATCTAGTCAAAATATTATCTCAGCTGATGGAAACTTCCAGTTAAAAAAAATGATCCACTGGAAATTATGAAGAATGTTCATAAAAAATTATTTTTCTATTATTCTATTTAGAAATAATATCAAAATTGAAGAAAGGGAAATGTAAGCTTACCGCAGTCTGGTGCCATAACAACTTGCCCAACAGGACAAGCATAGTCGGACTCTAGAGTCAGAGATGCTGGATCCGGTACGGTATTAGGTAGAATGTCATGAACGTCGAATTGATCTTCCTCCAAGATCAATTTTTCCAAAAGTGTTTGCACCGTTGCACGTTCGTTCGAATTCGTATTCTGGATCGGATCGCTGTGAAGGATAATACACTTGTTAAAAATTGACTCATGGGACGAAGAAATCCATCTGCCCAGTATGATGATGTACAGGCACTCGGGGATGCGCATAATATATACAGCCGTTATTCTTGGGTTTCGTGTTTGTTCTATACACACAAATATCTATATTGAATTATGTTCATTTTGATTAGGTCCCATATACGTCTGGTCCGCGTGCTGCAATTTCTAACGCTTACACGCTACGTGAGGAATAAGATTTAATATTGTTGTTGTTGGGATATTCGGGTAATTTTAATCGATGATTTTCTCTCCTTGTTCCTAGTGACGAGGCCACGAGTGTTATTCGAAAAAAACATGTTAAAGAACGAATTACGATGGTATTGCCACACCTGTTGAATCTCGAACAGTTAGTAAAAATAAAGGAGCGTGCATCGGTTTACCTATATATAACTGTTAAACAACAAGTGTAAGATTTCTGAAATGGTATGAGATTATTGTTACTATTATTATGTTTTAATTGTTGTTGATTGAGGTAATGGTGGATGACACTTGATTTGCGAATATATAAAAAATGACGATATGACGAATGAAGC
>OX637865.1:39543508-39742243 GCA_951802705.1 Netelia virgata | reverse complement strand
TTTTTCGTGGATTTTATTCGACAGGATGAACGTTAAATTCTGGCGTTGAAAAAATTCATGATCAAACAATTGTAATGAAATTAAAGTAACACTTACGATTCTGCTGGTACTGCTGCTGATATGATGTAAGTTCCGCCATCGTCGTCGCTAGCTTCGCGAGTCGTTCGAACTCGATGATCGCACTGAACGTCGATATTCAAGTCTCTGCACTCTCGGGTACCTGTAAAAAAACAGAGGCAAGTAGATGATTGTAGCCCAAAACAAGATTCTTTTGTTTCAATAGATGGCAAATCAATTTGTGTGTTTACCTTCGAACGCATACGAACAGAAGTTCCAGTCTCTGTTCAACGAGTTCACCGCGTTTCGGACCTTTTGCTTAAGAACACCCTGTCCAGCCTCGTTACACAGTACTGAAGTCGGGAAGTTCATTTTTATCCTAAAGACACGTTGAGCTGACGTCGAACCTTGAAAAAGCGATACCAGCAAGAATAGTTAATATTTGTAGTTATACAAATAAAAAAAATAGTTTGGTGAAACTTACTCGTGCAAGCTGGATAGACGATAGGCAAGCTCGGGTCCATCGTAGGTCTCCAGAACCCTTCTGCCCCACATGTATAGAATTTCGGGACTTCTTGCGAGAATCTTAATCCGCTGTTGCAAGAAATTTCGCACACCTTGAACTGTCCACCCGAGCCCCAATCTTTGCACTGTTGCGAACCACCGATAGGATCGGCCAGTTCGGGACAGAAGTCGGCTAGAATTATAGAACAAAAATGTAAAAGAAATTATAGGAACAAATTTTATAAAAGATTTTCTGGTAAAACTCACCTAAAACGTAGACCTTGAAATTGCAACTGGCCGAATTTCCAGCTTGATCGTAAGCGACATAGCTGATCTCATAAGTGCCCCACAAAAGTGTCTGACCAGATCGAT
Source organism: Netelia virgata (assembly GCA_951802705.1). NCBI lineage: Eukaryota > Metazoa > Arthropoda > Insecta > Hymenoptera > Ichneumonidae > Netelia > Netelia virgata. The sequence continues at coordinate 39,741,310 of OX637865.1, read as the reverse complement.
GACCGCTCTTTTCTTGAATCTTTGTGACACCGACGTTGTCACTGAAATGTGGCTCGTCCCAAGTGACGATCGACGAGCCATTCTTCGCGATGACCCACAGGTCACCTGGACAGTGTTCGACCTTAGGTGGTATCTTGTCAGCTTCCAACTGTTGGCATTTGCTGCCACCATAACCAGGTGGACAGATTCTTTGACCGCAGTGAGAGGGCACGACTCGCTCGACACCGCCGACACTGTCGTCGTAACCAGCCCAGGTCAGAACGAGTCCCTGATAGAGAACAGGTTCGGTTCGGCAATCTCGAACTTGCTTCTGAATTTCGTTCGTTACGTGAAGGGCTCGATTCCAGACTTGAACCTTGGTTAAATGACCCTGGAATCCAGATTCCGTGTATCCCTTGGCGTTCTCGCTTCTTGGTTTTCCCAAAACGGTCCATCCGTAAGAAGGAAGCGTTCTTCCACTTCCGTAGCCTTCTGTCTTGCTAGCAATAAGCCCCTCGGTGATGAGAATTAATTCACCACTGTTCTCCCCGTTCCAAACGACGGCAATGTGATGCCATTGACCGTCGTTGATCGTTGCATATTCGCGGAAGGGCAAATAAACATCCTGAATGTCGTGGAACAGAGAAACTTGGACTCCGTTGCTATGCGCCTGAATCATGGGTCGTCGATTCATCGGAACGTGAGGCGAGCTAACGCTGTAGAGGGTGAAAAATATTCCAGCTTCGTCCTTCTGAGTGAATTGGACCCATAATGCGACGGTGAGACTCTTCTGTGCCCCGGTGAAGAAGGGGATAATCTGAGATGCGCTGCTGCGGGCTGGATCGGTGAAGTAAAGATCGTAATCGACTTGGATCGATTTCCTGCAATCGTCACCGGTCAAATTGAACGGACACTGACAGAAGAATTTTCCGGTCAGATCGATGCAAGTGGCTGATGGTGGACATGAATTTTCCTTGCAATCGACGATATCCTCCTCGCAAGTTTTTCCTGTATAGCCGGGTGGGCAGACGCAGGAGAAACTGGGACCTTCGTCGATGCAGGTCGCACCGTTTTTGCAGGCACCGGCTTGACAAGCGTCGTACTCGTACTGACAACCGATTCCGGTGTAATCGTCCGGACACGTGCAGTTCAAGCCGGAGCCAAAATCTTGGCAACGTCCGTTGTGCATGCACGGATTACCGATGCATCTTTCAGGTGCCGTTTCGCATTGTTTGCCGTCAGTGCCCGATGGACAAACGCAGAAGAAATCTTGGAAGAGATCAACGCAAGCTGCATCGTTCTGACACGGCCTGTTCATGCACATGCCAACGTCGTTTTCACAAGTTGTGCCGGCCCATCCTTCTGGACAAACGCATTTGAAGCCGCCGACCTCGTCGCGACAGGTCGCACCATTGAGACAAGGGTAGGAGGCACAATCGTCTATATTGACCTCGCAGGCTGAGCCGGTGTAACCTTCGCGACAGTGACACAAGAATTTGTTGTCAAGATCGACGCATCTGTCGGTGCCAACTGGACTGCAAGGATCGCTGAGGCACTCGTCGATTTCAGCCTCGCACTGGAGTCCCACGAAGCCTGGTCGACATTTGCAAACGAATCCTTCCAGTTGATCGTTGCAGGTTGCACCGTTCTGACAAGGCTCCGAGGCACAGTCGTCCACTGTGTGCTGACACTGCTGTCCGGTATAGCCAGGCTCGCACGTACAAGTATAACCGCCGACGCGATCCAAGCATTGTCCGTTGTTTCGACATGGTTTATCGGCACACTCGTTTATATTCGTTTCGCAAGCTGCGCCGGTCCAGCCAGGATTGCAGATGCAGGTGTGATCGAAGAGATTGTCGACGCATATGCCGTTAAGGCAGGGATTACCCGAGCAAAGATCGATCTTCTCGTGACACCGTTTGCCTGTAAAACCAGGAGGACAATTGCAAGTGAAGTCGGCTACCAGATCGGTACAGTTGGCGCCTAAGAGACACGGTCTTTCGGCACAATCGTCGGTGTTTATCTCGCAGCTCTGTCCCTCCCAACCATCGGGACACTCGCACTTGTATCTGCCCTGTTGAAGAGCCACGCAGGATGCCCCGTTGTTACACGGATTTCCACTCGCGGTGCAGGGATTTATCTGTAAACGATCGGAAAGGAAACAAATCGTTAGGTTGCAAGAATTTTAATCTTCAAATTTTGCGAATGTTTTTCCAACTTACCGTGATGTCACAATCGACACCAGTATAGCCCGATCTGCATAGACACGTGTAATTGTTGAAACCCGGCTCGTCCTTGCACATCGCCCTTTCAGGACATGTGTCGTTCATGCAATCGGATTTTTCCTCCTGACAGTTGACACCGGAATAGCCATTTGCGCATTGGCAGCGATAACCCTGAGGAAGATCTATGCAAGTAGCTCCGTTGTAACAAGGCTGGGATGCGCACTCGTCGATGTCGATCTCGCATCTTCGACCGGAGAAACCGGCTGGACAGAAGCATTGGACCTCGTGACCCATTGGAACGCAAAGACCACCGTGTTGACAAGCGCTATCTGTACATTGCACAGGTTTGCATTCCTCTCTGCCAACTCCTCCGGAACCGTCGGTGTACATATTGGTCGGACATTCCATGCAAGTCGTAGCGCCATGTTGCGGTTGGTAAAAGTTCTTCGGGCATTGTGCGCAGGGAGCGAGTCCAGTGTCCGAGTACATGCCAGGCGAACATTTGGCACGGCAACGATCGCGACCCGGTGCTGACGGCTGATACGTAAAAGTTCCGGCTGGACAAGTCTGACAATCCTTGTAACCACCGATCGGTGGTTCACCGGTGTAACTGTTCCTAGGACACTCTAGACAAGGCACTAGTCCCGTCGGCGAGTAAGTTCCGTAGCCACAAACCGGTATACAATCGTCGATGCTCTTCGAGCCGAGTTCCCTCGTATAAGTGCCGAATGGGCAACGCAAGCAAGATCCCTGCCGATCGCTGTTCTGATAGAAACCTTTGGGACAGGACGTGCACTGTTTCTGCTTCTCACCTGCGAAGGATCCTGCTGGACAATGCAGACATCTGGGCACGTCATTCGTATCCATGTTCAAAACTTCTCCTACGCTACAAGTGAAACCTCTCGAAATCGACGATCTCAGAGCTCGAAGAGGTGGACACTGGTTGCCGATTGCCGAAACGTTCAGAAGCGGCTCGATTACGGCACTAGCGTGAGGAACCGAGAGATCGAAAATCAGGTTCAAGGTGGAGCCGCACAGATCGTAGAGTTGGGGTTGCCGAATAGCTGGAACTATCGCCAAGACGAAGTCCATCTTGAGAACATTCTCCTCGAGCAGAGATGGCATCGACCGTACAAAGGTCACGTTCATGTTGACATTCACGGCCGAACAACGCTGAGTCAGGATATTATTGAGGTTCATGTAATACTGCGCCATCAGATCTTGATACTGCGGCAAACAATTGCGGGAAACAGCACCGTTGGCTCGATAAGTCACCGATGCGATAACGTGATAGTCGGCCTGTTGTGTGTTTTCCGAGACGCAATCGGGAACTACCGAAGTCGGATTCCAGTGTCTCACGGAATCGCAGGTGAACGTTTTCGTCGGTGCACCGTCTGTGAAACGATATCCGGATCGGCAAGTCGCTATGCACTGCAGACTTTTGTCACCCGGAGCACATTTCAATCCTCCGTTAGCAGGTGGTTTCAATTCCCAATCGACGCAGGGCGTCGCCTGAACCGAAACCTGGAAGTGGCAGGAAGCTCGATTGCCACTGGAGTCTGTGGCGTAGACCGTCACGTTCTCGAAACCTCCGATGCGAATTATAGCTCGTTCAGGTACGAACGTCACTTTAACAGGACCCGAAGCGTCTGTTGTGTTTATTCGACGACGAGTCTCGTTAAAGTTAACCGAATAACTTTCCTGCTCATCGACGAGCTCGATCACGTAACTTTGAGGGCAACTCAGTTTCGGTGGTGTAACATCTGTAAAAATAAATTTGGTCGTTCGAACAATTGATTTCTTCTTCATTAGAGTTCATCGATGTTTCGAACTAATTAATACTTACCAGGAACGGTAATATTGATTTCACATATAGCAACGTTTCCGTCGTAATCGAATGCCACGTATTTGACGACGGTGTCTTCAAAAATCCTAATCGGAGTCTTGAAGCTCTGTGGCTTGACCTCGAGTCTCGCGATGCTACCACTGTTGTCCATTGCGGTTGGTTCCGTGAAGTTGACCGGCAACAGTCCACCGTCCGGACCTTTCTGGACCATGATCGGCTGTTGTGGACAATTCTGGAAGATGGGTGGCTCGTTGTCAACACAGGGTGAGAAACCATAGTCGTAACCGAGTAGAGGTTCGACGGTTGGTTCCTCGCAGCCCATGAGCTCGAATTTCAGACAAGCGTTGTCCATGTAACTGACGATACCCAGAATAACGAAACGCGCCGGAACGTATTTCGGCAGTGTTATCATTGCCAGCTCGCCATAATTTCCTGGATCTCTCATGGTAAGATTAAAGTTGGGGAAGTAAACGACGTAATTCTCGCTCTCGGATTGTTTGTAGAAGAAACGAATTTCCGTGGGACGTCCCACGATGTCGTTGGTGACGACTCCCTTGACCAGAATGGCTTTGACTCGATAAACTTGACCGAGGTCGACGCTCACGTAGGTGAAAGCTTCCTGTTTTCCGCACCAACCAGTCACGGAATTGAGCCTGACGTGTTTAGCTTCGTAGTTGGGTCTTTCCGACGTTGCGTTGATCGCGGAATCGGGAATTCGACCGGAAGCCAAGCCAAGTGGCTTGACGACTTTGCACTCTGGTTCACGAACGCATACAATGGGTCTTGGATTGATGAGAATGTAGCCAGGTCTGCCACACTGGAAATGAACTTCCGAGCCTTGCTCGTAACTTCTGGCGACTTGATGACCATCGCTGGGTCTTCCGGGATCTTCGCAGACCGGGCCTTCGCATCGCAGATCACCAAAGTCCCAGACACCATTCGCCTGACAACGCACAACATTGTCGTGACGGTTGGTTTGCCCGGCTAGCTTGAAAGTGTCCTGGCAACCGAAGAAGAACGACGACTGATACTTGGTGTCGAGGTATTGTCCATATTCCGCTCCAGGGGTTGGCAAAGGTTTGCCACAATCCGATCGTGGACAAGCTGGCTGAAATCCTGAGAGCCAATAGTCAGGAAGACCTGGTTTAGGATCGTAAACGCACTGACGGAAACTGGAAGTTGCTGTGTTTCGCAGGGAACGCCCGTTGTTGCTGCACTTAAGGGTGACGTTTTGTTGGTACGGCACTAAAACGCTCGTCTCGTCCGATCGAATCACCGCCAGTCCTTCGTTCTTGTCGTCGGGCAGGGAAACACATTTGGCGTCTGTAAATAAACGCACGTACTGGTAAGTTCTCAAAGTAATAGGCAATAACTCTAATCGTCTTATCGCCGACAAAATGTTCTGCGTTGGTATAAAACCTTGGATGAATCAATTTATCGATTATTGGTAAATTCAATACTCACATTGACACTCGGGGGTGGTTCCATTCCACGATCCACTGGACGTGCAAATAACTGCCGAAGATCCGGCAAGAACGTAGCCGAAATTGCACTGGAACCTGATGAGATCTCCAAAGTGGTACTGATCCTGCGATAAAAATGAATAAATCGTTAAAAAAACATTGATAAAGGGTTTTAATTAGATTTGGTATTACAAATATCAACAAAAACGTACTTTGGTCGCTAGAACTTTGCCATTTTCGGGAGGTCCGAGTGCCGGGCACATGACCGGCACACAAGTCTTGTTTCTTTGATACAGGTCACCGTCTCGTTCACCAGATTCCGATTTTGCTATGTAAAAACCAGCAGTCCCATTCGTCTTGTACAGTTCGTATCCCGTATTACACATGCACGAAAAACTTCCCGGATTGTTGACGCATTTTTGATGACAACCACCGTTGTTCATAGCACACTCGTTCACGTCGCTGCACTCGAGACGAGTGCATCCCATGATCTCGAGCTTGACGCAGGGTGCGCCGACGTAGTCCTGAATACGGAATTTGACGTATCGAGCCTCGATGGGAACGGGAAGATTCAGGACGGACAGAGTTGGCTCCAAAATTCTAAATTCCACCGGTGTACCGTCGGGATTCGTGTAGTCCTTGAAAACGTCCGTTAACTCGTCGGTGTATTGAATTCTCACCGCCGACGTGTAAGCAACGTTTCCATCGGATCTTGCGACTATTTGAGTTCTGAAGCCACGAATAATCGCTGGTGCCTTCATGTCTATCATGACCCAGTTGGAACCTGGCTCGACGTTGTTGCCGCACCAACCATCTCCGTTGTTCAGACGAACACCCTGTGTAATTTAAAATAGACATTTTTTATCGTGGAATCTAATAGTTAGGGGTTGCTTTCTTCGTTATCTCATTAGGATTAATAAACTCACGGTTTTCGTGTAACCATTTTCGGAACTCGAGACTGTTATGGACTCGTCGGCGATTCCGCCGTTTATCAGACCCAAATCCCCGATAGGACGACATTCCATCGTCGGTGCGAAACCGGCTTTACATTTACAGGTGAATGCACCGGGGGCGTTTATACATTCGGTAGATGCGAGATCGCACTGACTCGATGCACATTCGTTTATGTCTGAAAATATTGCGTTTAATGAAATATTTAATGCGAAGGAAAATTGTCATTCGATACGAGCCTATTATGATTCTTCTTTCTTTCATTATTGCTGACTGACAAAGAAACCTACCTTCGCAGGATGGAACATTTTCGAATCGTTGATCAGTACCGCACTGTATGATATTCGATCCGGTCAATTTATACCCACGATTACACTGTACACGCGCCTCGTCGCCGAAGTAATATTCCTTGCGAGTGTCAACCACGAAACCATTCTTTACGCTTGGTAAAATCGGACACTGAGCTCCTGCAATATAATTAAAAACAATTAATAATCTAATAACATAAAATTATGAAAAAATAATTATTTACTTAATTATTTCTTATGTAACTTCGAATTGAAATAATATTTTTCAAATTAACGAATTAATGAATTATCGATAGTTTTTCATATAAATAACGTTCGTCTTTTTGTTTAGAATGCAATTTGAAATGATTATTAAAAATTGTTATTTAAAAAAAAAAAAAATGGAACTTACGAGAACAAACTGGAACGTTGTCGGACCAAGTGCCGTTGCTCATGCATAGAATAACCGGATGTCCACTTCTCACGAAGCCGGGTTCGCACTCGAATCTTACGATAGTTCCGTAACTTCGTCCACCACCGTTGAGAATCGTGATATTGGCGTTCGGTGCCTCGGGCAACGGTGCACACTGGGACGCTAGGCACGACGGTTTTTTCTCCCAACGTCCGTCAGCAAGACAGGAAATTTTTTCAGTTGGCCGGCCCGTTGGGAACGCAAAACCAGCGTAACATTGATAAGTCGCGAGTCCTCGATAAGTTACGTTCGACGAACCGATCGAGAATCCATTGTCTATCTGTGGCACGGGACCGCAATAGACTTCCTGGCACTTAGGGATGTACGTTATCGACCAATTTCCGCTGGGCAAACACTCCGTAGTGATTCTTGGTTTACCGGTCGCGAATTCTTGTCCCAGAGGACAGGAGAATGTCACGACCGTTTCGAACGCCGTGTCTCTGCTCGATGCCAACGCTCCTTCGCCTGGCTCGAGCGGTGGGCAATCTAAAAGAAAATGAAAAAAGAGACAGAAAATTTAAACAGTCGTCACCGAAATAAATGAACATTAATACACAATTTTTCACAAATCAAAAATTATTTCGACTTTTGAATCTGTTAAATCTGGCAACGAGATAAAAATTAATATTCATCAATAAATATCTGTTATATTTGAAAATATCCGGTAAATAAATTTTGCACTTTTTTCAAAAGTTCGAGAAAAACTTCAATTACTTTTTAGATTGGAAACTGTGATAAAACGAAACGTTTTGGAATGATAAGTTTCGGGTTATTTCTTAAAAATAGCAGAGAGGTTGAAAAATTGAGTAAAATATATGTATATATATTTTTTAATTATCTCGTACCAGCAGAAAATGCTGCTTGCCATCCACTGCTGCTTCTCAGAGCGTCGGAAACGAATCTGATGAGCATCTCGCCACTTTCCGCGGTTAGAGTGATCTTCGGTCTGGTGTTCGAGGTAAATCCATTTCCTGAGTGCAATCTGAGTCCGTTGGTATTCGTACCGTCGTAAACTTGTACGTAATCGGTGTTGTGAACGTTGAAATTTACAAATTTCAACGACAATGCCGTCCCTTGTGGATTTTTAACGCGATAGAGACACTCCTGATTGTTGGGGTAATCATTGAGACCGTAAGACGGCGATTGGACGGTTCCGTTTCTCGCGATTATCGTAGCTTTACAGCCCTGAGTGTAACGAATGCTGAAACCTCGTCTCGAGTCACCGAGACTCGTCTTGAAGTAAATATATAAATTGCTACCGGTTGACATTATCACCGTAGGATTATCCTCGGTTTTTCCCGTTAATCTTGCCACGGGACGACTCATCGGCGAGTCCCCGTCTCTCACGAGGATGTAGTCGCGATTCATCTCGAGATCCAAATGCTCGATCTGAGAATCACAAATTTGTATTTTTCGTGAAATAAAAATAAAAATGAAAACATCATTAAAAATATATAAATTAATTCTAATTAAAATTACAATCATAATTACGTTAAAGTCAGCTCCGTCCATAATTACAAAAATATCACGAAAAATTAAAAAACGAAAAATTGAAAAAAACCAGATTTTTTTTAAAGCGGGAATAATTTTTTGTTTTGAAATTACCTCGAGCGATATGATTCTTCCGGATTGAGCCTGGAGTATGTAAAGGCACTCGAGTCCACCGGGATAATTCTGCGGATAACCTGGAGAAGTGAGAACCTGACCCTGGGGTGTAGCTCGAAGAACTCCCCCGCAGGTCTGGGGTTCGGTTTTCCAAGACGCTCTGAAGCCCTTTCTCTCGACGGACGAGTCCGTGCTAAATTTGATAATCATGAAATTCGACGCTGAAACGTAAAGTTTGTTGCTCAACTCTTGTTTCCCGGAGAGTGTGGCGAGATTCACGGATTTTTCCTCGGTACGTCCGCCGACCAAAATTTGCACAATGTCAAAACTCTTCTCGGTCTCGAATTCTTGAAACTGTAGCAAAATATTGTGTCCCTGGGGTCCTTCGAGGGTCCACTTGCAATTGCTCAAGGGAGCGTACTTGTGAGGATAATTCGGTGATTCGACGACGTCGCCGCTGCTCGCCATGTAATATTGACAATTCGCGGGACAATCGATCTCGTCCGAATAATCACCGCAGTCGTCCTGCTTGTCGCACTTGAACGCCGAGTTTATGCACTTTCCGTTCGAACAATGAAACGACCCTGTGAGAATTGAAAACAAAGAAATAAAAGTTAAAAATCAAAATTAAAAACTTTTAAATTAACAAAATTATAATAATGAACTAATAATGCAATTATTAAAAACTAAATCATCAAAATAAAGTATAATAACTCGATTTTTCAAATTAAATATCGCATCAACGAGAAAATATTGATATCAATTTTAAAACAAATTTAATTATCTCAACTATTACAATTTTCTCCAGGAATTTTCCAACAGACGGAACAACGTTTATTACAAAATTGCCGGTACATATTAAAGTGTATATTCACCTGCGGGACATGCGTTTGCGCGACACATGAACGGAAGTAGAGACTCGCAGGTCGTAAGTTCCCATGATTGTTGCTGATCGTCCGTAACCCTCACGTCCACGCATTCGCCCGATTTCGGATTCGGCTGTCTCGAAGCCCAGAAACCTACATTTTTTCGCATAAAAAGAAAAAGAAAGAAAAAACGTTTATTTTTTTTACAAATCAAATTTCTCTTTACTTCGTTTTCTCTCGATTTGCCTACGTTCGAAACTTCTCCAAAACGTGCGTGCGAAGCGCAAGCGGAGTTATGCAAATGTGTGTCTCGAGCTGTGCGAAATTTGTGCATTATACACACACATATATCTATCTATCTATCTATCTATCTATATATATATATATATCTATATATAATATATATATATAGATGTATGTGTGTGTGTTTATGTATAAAAGTCGAGATTATTGCACCGAGTCGCGCAAATTGGCGTTTGCGAGCGTCTCGCCGGCTCGGTCGGGCGCATTGTTGTGGGAAAAGTGTGTCTTCGTGCCGGCGTCTAACGTTACGCGTCACGCGCGTATATCTATATATTCACATTGGAAGTTCCGCGTTTCCGCGACCTCGATACGATACCGCGCGGAGTATGTAGTTGGCGCGCATGCGCGCGCCCGGCCGCGCTCTCGAGAGCACGTTTTTCCGGGAATCGCGACCGGAAAAAAGAAAAAAAAAAAAGAAAGAACGAAAAGAAAAAAAGAACATAACGAGGAAAAAGCCCCGTCGATCGAGATCTCTTCTCTCGCGTTGCGAGAGATGAAATTTTCGAATTACGCGGTTACGAGAGGATTTATTAATAGCTTCGTTATTATGTATATACCGAACGTTCGTGAACTCGCGAAACCGTGAACGATAACGATAAAAGCGTGGTAGAAAAAAAAAATAAAATAAAAAATGTTAGTCGCGCTAACGCGAGAGTGCGGGAAATTTTACGTTTGAAGAGAAAGAGGGAGAGAGAGAGAGAGAGAGAGAGAGAGAGAAAAAATGTAACGGAGCGTGGCTAATGTAATTTATTTTTCTTGTTTTCACGATGCGAACGCGTTCCGGTGAGAAATTAATAATATGTTATTAATCAACGGACGAAAGAAAACAGAAAAAAATGTTTGATTCGCTTGATTATTATTGTTCTTATCTTTGTTGTTATTATTGGATGGGGATAAACTCACCTGCGTATTGTGAGACCAACATGCCGGCTGCTGATTCCAGGGTGTTCGTTCGGAGATCGTCGAGCGACGCCAGACCAAGCCAGTAACGATCCAAATGCCTTCCTACCGTGCTCACCGACATGTTGTTCTCGCTGTACGACTCGACCACCATTAATTCGCTTCCGTACCTGAAATTTAATAACGAGGTTAATTATTAAATTAATCAATTAATATTTGCGATTTATGATTCTCTTGTAATTAGTTAAATGTGTTATTTTTTCTAATCGGGTTCAATTGATCGATCGATCATTTATTCGGCGAATGTTTACATTTTTTGAATTTTAGTATTAGTTTTGAATTTAGTAGAAATATTTGACTCGCGATTAGTAAAGAATTATTAAAATTTTTTATAGGATTATAAAATTAATATATTTTTTTATTCGGTGAAAATTGGAAATTAATTGAGACGTAATCTTACCTTCTGCATAATTCAGCCGCTTTTTCCCACGAATGCCTAATATTGAAAAATTTGTAGCAGTGTATGCCCCTTAGTTCCCATCCTGTGGAATTAAACAAAAAAACAACATAAGATAAAAATACAATTTTTATTTTCATTTGACAAACATTTTCTTTGTATATTTTTCTTCGATCTAAACGAATTTTCAAATCTTGAATCGTCGCTTAAAAAAATGTATTTGGTGATGAAAAAAAATGTGGATGAAATTTCTTATCGAAGGATAAAAATTAGGGTATCCAGCGCGCTCTCAAAAAAAAAAAGCGAAAAAGTAAAAGAGGTGGACGACCGTGTTAGCGTTATGGCGTCGATACGAAAGGCGGCTAACCGGTGACCTATACGGACGAACGAGAGACGAACGACTCGACCTCGATCGTTTTTAGTGCGAGCTCTCGTGTACACGAGAGCTAACTCTCTCGTCGTGTGCACACACATGTCGACGAGAAGAAGCGCGGCTTTTGCAGCTTCGGTGATGCAGGAAAGGCGGATATTTATATAGACGCGAGAAAGAAGGAATATAACGTCGTTCAATAAGATCCCGAGAGAATTTTTATGCTGAAATGTTATCCCTAATACGTTTGACGTCCAATCTCAGGAGACGTCGAGGTTTCGAATTCACTCGACCGGTCAACCCCATCCCCACCTCCTGCTTTCTCACCTTTGAACGACAAAAAAAATCAACGTGATTATCGATGCTCGACCCTGCGGTGTCCCGATAAATTTCTACGCCGGAAGCGTCGCAGCTAATGAATTACGTATATCGATATTTTTTGAGAAAAGAAACTCAACCTAAACGCTTTTCGACGTAATTCTCGTTATTTTAATTGTCAGAACGTGATTTTTTAGCAATATTTTTTTTACTAATCGATCTCGAATCGAATCGATGATGTTTGATAACGAATCCGTTTTTTTCAAGTACAAAAATTCTTTTTTCAAATCGAGCATTTTTTTTAGGACATTTATTTATCGGAAGTAATTGTTCGATCTAACGATCGGACGAAACCGTCCAACTCCAATTTTCTTTTCTTTTTATTATTATTAAATCTTATCGACGGAGACTTTTCACGCCGTATAGAGGCACGAGTGACTTAAGTATAGTCGCGACCTACATCAAGTTCGAGCGCGTTCCAATTCAAGTACGACTCTTGGATTTATGTGCTTAAAAACAACGGCCTCTTCACTCTCATTTTTGAGATGATTTATGGGGGCTTGTGTTTCGGTACTCGAGAATCCGCTCAAAAAATACAGCTGGGTAAAACAACGAGTAAAATTATTTCGATCGAAGTTTGTTCTTTGTCCATATTTCACTGAAACTGGAACGCTGTAAATATATATATATATATATATATATATATATATATATATATATATATATATACTTCGTATATAACGCGTTGGTCATCGCATCGCAGTTTCTTTGCCTCGGGCATTATTTTCATGAGACTCGAGAGACGAGGTTGTCGACTTCCTGTACGGGTCCCAGACCCAGTGTCGTCCAGGTTTACACGCGCACACACCGACGTTTAGCCCCGTCGCGTATTTACCTCGCGAAAGAGAAGGACGGAACGAAAAAGAAGTGCATCGGCGCATCCGCGTCCGGTCTCTTCCTCGAGGATTAAACTCCTCGATCTTTTCCCTCGGATGCCACCGAGAGTGCGCTGGTACCCTACCGAGAACTTGATCCGTGTCAGACGTCGGGAGAATCTTGTCCCCGACGACGAAAAGTAAACCGATCCGAACTCGATTCTTTATAGCTTCTCGTGCAGTTATTTAGGAAAAAAAGTCAACGAATTTCTCTTTCCTCCGATTCAACGCACCGGATTTGGCGAAATTTTGTGAAATACCGAAATGAACATTATTATCAGGGTCATTGTCTGACAGAAATATCGCTCGTTTATCGATTCGATGATTATGTTTATTTAAATATTCAAAAATGAAGCAACGAATTAAATTATATCATTCTATAATTTTGCTTAAAATTTCATTCGTGTCTAGACATCTTTGTATAATTCAAATCCGAACGGATTACGTTTGAATCGATCGTGTCGATTTCTTTCAGTGTCAAAAATCTGTTGAATTTATAAAATTGATTAAAAAACAATTAATAACAAATCATTATTCGTGTTTAGTGGCGTAAGATATTTCGTGCGAGTCGTAAAGATTATATTTTCGAAGTCGATGATTCATAATATCGTATTTGGAGCAAGGAGAGATACGGTCGAAAAGGTTTCGTACAGACGAGATCAAACGAGATTGTCACCTCGAGCGTACGTTCGCCTCGTTCGGTTCGAGATTGACACGTTGAATAATTCCCCAACATAATTTCGTACAGATTCGTGCATATGCGACACGGAGCGACGGTTGAGAAATTACGAAACGAGGTACGAGGCACGGAATCGCTTCGTACGAGTGCGACATGTTGTACAGACTCGCACGTGCGAACGGGCTGCCTCGTGTAACGATAATGATAGTGTGCGGGCTCTCCAAAAACTCGGTTAGGTTCTCAGTCTCGAAGCTGGCGAAGCGACTAATATGCTTTTTGCTCTTTACGACGTATCTTTCTCACGTGCAAACGCACATATATCTAGCCCCGTGGTGTTTCGTTCACCGTGGCCGTTTCTCGTGTAAAGCCAGCCAGGAGACTTTTACTCTTCGAGCCCGAAAGGTCATACGGCCACGAGTGTACGCGATTTAACGTTCCTCGCGAGCTTCTCTCTTCTCCCGGCGGCCATTTTTCGTTTCTCTCGAAGTCTTTGTCTACGATATATCGATTTTCATCGATAAACGCATCTCGGACGCGAGAAATTATCGAGAAATCTTGAATTTATTGAGATACGGGTTAGACTCGCCGCCATCTTGTCGTCGAAGCGAGAAATTCACAAAATGGCCGGCCAGATGGCAAAATACGACAAATTTAGCGGGAAAAAATGTTATTTGAATAGAAATCGTTAGCGAAAGTGAACAAATATCGATCATCGACTGTTCGGGAGGAAACAAAAAAATAGAGAAAATTCTTTTTCGAAGTGAGAAAACGCCTCGAGGCCCACTTTTCATTGCGGTAATTCTCGTTCTCGCTCCGTGTCGCCGAAAGCGACTAAAGTGGTCAGGACGAGAGGCATATGGCGCACGAAACACAATCGAATCTTCGTAGCGTCGTCGGGAGAGAGAGAGAGAGAGAGAGAATCGTGTGTAGTGTGTATATTTTTAGGACGTTTGAGCCGGTGCCGGATTCAGGACGAACCGGACTCACGACTTTGGAATGCCGTTTCTCGTCTCTTTTTTTTCATTTATTTTTCTCGCTTCGTTTTGTGTGCCTCGCGCGAGTCACTGGCTGATCGCAGAACTGAACCGGCGCCATGTTGCAGTTATCGCGATTCGTGTTTTGCTACAATCCTTTTTTTGTTTTTTTTTTTTTACTTTTGCCCTGCGGTTATCGATCCGGTCGCGCCATTTATACGTTTGATAATAACAATAATAATAATAATAACACAGGTCCTTAAAATTATGAAAAAATCGACATAGAATTAAATGAACAATTAAAAAAGTAGTGATAAAAGGTATATGGTATTTTAAAAAATGGAAGTGAAAATAATTGCACGTTCGTTCGCGTATTAGCGAGCGATCTACCGATTTTTCAATTAACGGAACTAACAGCAGTGACAACGAGGATTTTTTTACGGTAAGAACTCGAACCTTACGCGAACACTTTGTTCTACTTTTCCTCGCTCGTACGCGACTTACTGTGTGGATACACGCGCAATTATGTAGGTTGGCCTCCGCGCTAACAGTGCGAAGATCGTTTTTTTGCCGTTAACCGGGTGTACCGCCCGTATATAACGATATATATACGTTGTATCTTAATTTCTCGGTCCGAGTCAAGAGCGCTTTTATCAAGCAAGCAGTTTCCATAAGGCTCATTAACGAATTATAATCGCCTATCTACGAATTACCAAGTTTTCATTGCACCGAGACCGCGCTGCACTATTTATTTCGATATTTATTTTATCATCGAAAAAGCAAAAAACATCAACCAAAGTTTAACAAAAATATAACATTTCACGAGCGAAAATGTTCTTTTTGATAATTGAAAAGAAATTAATAATCGCCGAAAGTTTCGTTATATACAGAGAGCAAATTTTTAGGGTTTGCGATAATTTGTAAAATTCCATGGATTTTTGGGTCATTTGTCAGTGGCGTATCTCGTTTCTAAAAGCATTTTTGAGGAAATTTACGATCTTTCGACAGGCTTGAGAAAATTCTTCTACGAGCGGTGGGCGAAGAGATTTCAGAGAGAGAAAAAAATAAAGAAGAATCGGTAGATTTTTCCGAGAATTTCTTAGGAGAGAACGAAGATTCGGGGCGGTTAAGAAACGATTCGGGGGATTACCACGGTCGTGAGAAATCATTGTCGGGGCGGGGAGGGGAAGAGAAGATGTACCTTATACCTGACGCGAGAGAGCCGGTACCAGGAGTGCGAACCTGCATACCTGGATGCAGGTACATAATACCAAATCTTCCTAATTTTTTTTCCTCTCCTCTTGAACTTGCCGAGAATAGTAAATATGAATGGAACATGAAAAATTAGTCGGAAAACGCGTCGAAAATTTACTCACCGTTTGGACAGGTAAATACGTTGGCGTTTGAAACCTGCAAAAATACAAACAAAAAACACACAAAAATCATCAGATTTGTATCTCAAGAATATTTACAAAATTTTTGTATAAATCCAAACGATTATTATTGTCTATAATTATCGAGTAATTATCTAACGGTTTAATAACACGCCGTAGTAAAAAGCAAATTATCCGAAATTATCTGAATACATTCAGCAATTATATTTTCCTCGATGAAAAATAATTGAATAATTTGTATCGTTTTCATTTCATCGGATAAAAAATAATTGAACAATTATCGAACAATGTCGATGATCGTTCTGCGACTTCAATAATTTCTCGTTATTTCCAAAAAAGGACGATATACTCGTCTTTTTCTCGGGTTTCGGAATTCCAGAGGACAAATTCACGAGAAAGACCGAAGAACGTAAATAGCGATGAGACAAAGTTTAAGTGCTCGCAGCCACTTTGCGTGGGATTTGTGACTCGGCAAATTTTCATGGTATTTTCATTCGATTATTCGAGTCGTTTGGAATTTGAATATTCATCCGATTGTAAATACTTTGAACAATTTCACTACGTGAATATCGAGTTTCACTACGAGCCTACGGTTGCTCGACGGAATTTTTTTATCTTTTTCTTTCTCTCTCTCTCTCTCTTCGCCACGTTCCCCATCGGACTGCGTAGTCTGTTCGAGATTGTAGCTATTTTACGTTATAAGAGTACGGGAGAGTGTGGACTGTACCGGAGATCGTTTGTTGCATTGCAACACGAAGAAACACGGCCCGTTGCCCATTACCCGAGCGGAGAAAGAGGTTCACTCGTGAACGCATTTTACTATAATACTTCAGGGCTGACTAAACTTTCCGCAGTGCCCCTATTACCGTCAAATTGTCAACATCGTATTTTTTTTCATCCGGGAATTCGAAAAATCTTGCCTTTGTCACGCTTTCCTAAACTTCGCGCGAATAAATTCCAATTTCAAAGTCCAATTAACAAATGGCCAAGGCTCATTTACCGTTTTTGTTAAAACTTATCCATTTATTCTACGTACCGTGAATTTAACAATTATAAAAATTAAGATTTTTTCATTAATCATAAAAAATTGTAAGCCGTAATTGTCGTAACCGTAAAAATAATCAATAATGAAATATTTTTTCAAAATTTTGTGTCCATCCATAAGTTCGTATAAAAAATTGTATGGAATTTCTCTAAGGACATTCCTGGACGTAAACGCCAAAAGGGATTGGCCGTTTTTATAATCGTTTTTGTCTCGAATCCTCCATTCGCGAAGTGAAAGCGTGGTGGTCGATGGCGTCGACCGGAGATACGAGATTTGCACCCGGTTGCACGAGTCTCGAGATATATTACAAATATAGAATATCTATCTATCTATCTATCTATTTATCTATACATATATATATATATATATATATATATATATATATATATAAGTGAAAAATAGTTACGGTCTTAACAAAGTATAAACCGAGAAGTCGTCACGATGAAACCGACGAGAGTCCTACTCGGATGTTTCATCGTGGTTCGAACCTTTAGAACACTCGCGGGGTCGCGCGTGCGCACTAAGTCCAAAAGTAGCCACGACCGCGACTGCGCGCGTGGCCGTGGTGACATAACGGTTGATGCATTCCAACGAGATCGAGGCTCTCTCGTTGGTAAAGAGAGGCGGATTTAAAACAGGGCGTGTTACACGAACATCGATGATCGAAATAATTGCCAAATCATTTTTATCTGACATAAAATAAAAATATCCAACCCCCACATTGATCATGCCAAAAAACAAAATTTACCAAAATTTTCATATACTTTACACGAATAAAAAACAATTCTTCGAGCCTAAGACGATAACAATTAAAAAAAGAAGTCACAAAATGTTACAAAAACAACATTCTACGTGTTTCCATTTTACCGTAAAAACGATCTAACCGTTCTCCCTCATTAGACGAAAAAGAGCGAAAGCTCGTTAAACGACGGGAAAATAATGTTTTGTTTTAAATTACCGTGATTTTCGCGCCAAAGACCGCGCGATAAGATTTCTTTCTTTTTTTTTTTCAACGAAATCGTTTTTTCGTTTAATTCCTTCTTTTTTTTTTTACGAACAATGAGGAAGATGAGATCTTCCGTTTCCTCTTTTTTTCTTCGTTGCTTTTTTATTTTGTTGCCAGTGAGAGAATTCTTTATTTCTCATGGTAACAGGTATAGGTAGTCGGATGGATAAACAGGCAAGTACGAGTCTGTGTTTGTGTACGTTTCTTCTACGCTCGATGCCATGAGTTCTTGCATCCGTACGTAGGTACATAGCGAGTTACGGGGCTCCGTGCGTGCAAGACACTCGCTTTCACCGGGAGCACCCAGCACACATACCAGTGGCCGGAACGTGTGCCACTACACTCGAGTAAAAACGAATACATGTGCTATATATATATATATATATATATATACATGTATATATGGCTATGTGTATCTATGTATGTGTGTGTGCGTATCTAACTCGATGTATAACTCTTATATAGAAGCCGGCGCGGCACGTCAATTATTTCATAGGCTTCTCTTTTGCGTCAGAGTTTCTCAAGAAGGGAAAGATCTCATGCACAAAAATGGTTTTCATTAATACGAGCGTCTGCTAGTTTCCTTAGAAAGGATTTGATTCGATTTTTTTTTTTATTTTGCCGATTTTTTAAGGCCGGGGAGTAACGACAGTATTAATTTCGAGGCCATGGGAATGCTAACGTAGAGGGCACTTTTTTTTTTATAAATTACAAAGAAAAAAACCGCGAAAAAAGTATAATTTTTTAATATGTGAATTTTGTTTCCGCATTTCGCGCGTACGCGGAGACATTAAGGTCTGTGGAACTCGCTCTTTACGATTCGCTGGCATTAAATACGCCGTGGTTAAAATTATCATGGGAATTGCGAGATCTTTTGCGGTGATGGATGTATAAGTGTGTATATATTTCTTGTACGTAGCGAGAAATCCGGTTGACGGAGATGAATAAAAAAGCTCGTTTATTCGAACTATTGCGCAATGTTATTTCTTTTTTCTTCTTTAGATATTGTGATATATTCGAGAAATCGATGACTCCGGTCGTAGTAGGTAGTGTAGGTCGTGGAGACTCGTATAGATCTTGTGTAATTACGCACCTGTGACTCCGTGGGTCGAAGATGGCACAAGAGTACGGCGACCCATATGGCCGCCACTCCTCTTATCAGCATTTTTCTGCAACACAAAGAGACATCGTGGTTTTAGTTTTATAATTACAATTAAATTTAACGATAAATTTGGTTTAATGTTTAAACGAGACAACTAATTTGTTAAATTCGTTCATTTTTTTAAGTCGATTGATATTTGTTCAATTAAGCAAAAGTTATTTTGACGAACAAGAAATTGAGATTTTTCGACAGACGAAAAGTCGAAAATTAAATTACAATTTTGAAGGTGAATTACAACTCAAGAAGGTCGACATTTTTGATTTTTCCAATAAAAATTGTATTGGGGTGTTACAAAATCGTAAATTTCTCGTAAAACGAGAATATCACACTTTTATTCCCGATTTGTCGCAATCTATCGGTCAAAAGCTGAAAACAGTGAATTTTCACATCTCCCTCCCTTTTGACCGATAAAACGCGACTAGTCTATAATTGAAAACACGATATTCTCGTTTTACGAGAAATTTACGATTCCGCAATCTCCGATTAAAGTTTTTCCAGTTAAAAAAGATTTAAAATTTGTTGTCCGACTCTAACTCCCGGAAGTCGATCGTTACTTCGGACAATCGACGCCAAAAAATCCTATTAATCCTCGAAATATCGTTATCAATTATTCCATCTTCAACGATAATATTTAAAAACAAATTCTCTCGTTTATATTAATACATTCTCGGTATTATTTATTCCCGGACTAACGGCAAAGAATTTGTAATCTTTTGTATCGAGGTCGTTTTATACACCCTTCGCACGTTGCGCCTCGATTAAACCGGATGCATTATATAATTTATCTCATCGATCACGCGGTAAAAATTAATAAATTTGTTTTTCTACGATCGCGAGTGGACTCGAGTTGCCCGATAAAATTTTCTCATCGTCTTCTTGCCGTGCCAAGCCGTTCTATATGGGTGTGCACGGGCACGCTTGAGAGTCATGGGGGAAGAAGACGGCGGAAGACGAGAGCGAGGTAGAGATAGGCCGGGTCGTTGCAAGGGTCGAGTGCACCGCTAGCCAGTCATCCCCATGCGATATAATAACCGGTCTTTTCTCCTCGGCTTTTGTATCGTTCCGGTAGTTCGTAGGGAACATGGTCGATCTTTTTTTCATAGCGATGCGACTCCCTCGTCGCGACGGCGCATGACAACGTCTCCGGAGGCAAAGCAACCGACGATCGAGTCGTTTAACAAAATATAAAAATTAAAAAATTAAACGAATCGTTTAAAAAATATTGTAAACAACAATTTTTCAACCCTAGTCCCATGTCGTAGTTTTTAGGACCTGTGAACTTTGAATATGGGTAATTTCCATCCACCGCTTATTTGACTATGTTATTCCGTGAGGAAAAATCTGAAAAAAATCATAGGGATCCTTCGAACTCTTAATAACGCGATAAAATTATTGCCAGCCTTGAAAATTCCTGTTTTAATAAATATTGTTATAAAAATTCGGAGGTATGTGGGCTGTTTACAGTAGAATTTTTGAAAATTCATATCTTCTGTTGTTTTCGGTATAAATACAAAATTCTAACGCGAGTTATTACTGACAATCACTTTCTTTTTTAAATAAAATATGAGACATTTCGATCGTGAAAATAGGATACTTATTTTGCAATTTGAAGGATCTTCAAATTGAAGTGCTTAATGTTGAAATATTTGGCATGGACACGAACGACCCATATCTTCAGGGTTCTAGGGTTAAAAGTATTCGTAAACATCGCGTCCTCTTTCGCGAGACGTTCATCCAGTGACGTCATCTCGCAATTTAGCGAGAAAACTTTTTTTCTCTCTCTCTCTCTTTCTCTTTGTCTTTCGTCACTTTATTATAAACATATCTTCGCTCGATCTCGCGAATGTGTCGACCGTTTGCAAGGTCTTATCCCGCTCGAAACTATTCTCCCACGTGTATAATCCATCAAACGTGCGCATGCCCGGTAACGATTCGCACATTAGTCACGCGCAAAACGCAATTTTAACGCCGGATGCGAAGAAAGATGAGCGGGCAGGTAAACGTCGTTAAAACCCTCGTTTTTCAAGGTTCTACGACGAATTCAATCTCGCATAACGAATAAATATTGACCATCAATTTTCCAAAAATCTCGATTCGAATATAAAAAAATTCGTACAAAATTCGAAAACAAAAAAATCACGAATCGAGAATTATTTTCAAAAAATTAATAATTCAATCGTCGTTTCGCATTCAAGCGTTGATAGATACAACGTTTCTCGTTTTATGCAGTTCGATGAGACGTTCGAACCTACCCCCACCTCCTCTAGAAAATAGCTCGCAGCCATTGACTAGGAAAAATTCTTGTGGCCGCTCGAAAGGAAAGTCGCCTCGTCGACTCGTATCCTAGGCATGCATATAATAATATAATGCTACACGGGTACAACACTTCTCCCACGTTACACAGATGACTGCAGGTGCTATATGTACCGCAAACACAAAAAGCGCATGCATGGTTGGGCTCGTTATTCGTGCGGTAACATAACAATATGTATAGACATATATATTTATATATATATATATATATTTTATACAGTGAGCAACGTAATACGCAACAGTACTAAAAAGTGAGGCAACAAACAGATAGAAGAGATGAAAACTTGCATCAGGGAGTAGAATAATCGTTGCCGAGCTCTCGTGGGAAGAGAGTGTCGTGAATTTGGATTGAAAAATTGTCGTCGTCGATCACGAAAGTTACCCATCCGCGGAAAATTTCTCGTCTTTCGTATAAACATATATATATATATATATAGCGTTCCTCGGATTTCTGTCGAGTACGCCCTGTTTGTGCAACGGTTCATTGTCTTCGACCTGTAATACATATCTATATCTATATCGGTCCATTTCTTCCTTACATAGGTATATACGAGTAATTTCACTCTTTCCGAGTGAAATAACTGGAACGAATCGTTCCCTGCGAGACATAAAGGCTCCAACGAGTCGACGCCCCACGGTTAATAATTAGGTTCGTCACGTCACGGGTTGTATAATTAGTATACAAACGTCGCGAGGTATTCGTAACTCCGGTGTGGGAATGGGAATTTCGTTCGAATATCTTCGATACGTAATTACCGTTTAATAATTAATCATCCAGATGTGCCGATCGACGTCTTGAAAAACGTGGGAAAAAAATGTTATGAAAATTTTCCTTTCTTTACTTATTATTTTGTCCTAATGATCTTAATTTTATGATTATTATTAATTGATTTTCTTACAATTATATATTTTGTCATTAAAAAAAATATTTATTATTATTATTACGCTGTAATATAATATTTATTGTTTATTAACATTTTTAAATTTATTTCACACTTTCTTTAATTTGTTTTTCGATATATCGATGGATCGATTACTCGAATTCTGAAAGCTCGTATTATCGTCGTCGAGTTTAAAAAAATAATAGAGGAATTCCGTGGGATTAAATTATCGACGCGAACTCGTATCTTCCCTTCGCCTCGAGGCGTCTCCGTACGATAATTGCCCGTATCGGCGGTGGAGTAGGTTATGGCTAACGGTAGTAACGAGTGATCCGGGACGTCATACGTGCCAGGAATTTCTCGGCGACTCGCGGGTGTGTCTCGCATCGTCCACGTATGAAAATACGCTCTTTGTGTTGAAATTTACGCTCGCTAGGTGTATAATTATAAGCGACGTTGTACCGATCTCGACCACGGAAAACACAAAACCGGTAAAACTTGCAATTTTGTTATCGCATCTGACACTTCCTTCGACTTCCGTTATATCGCGGAACGTAACGTTTCGCGACAATTAAAAATTCTCGATCTCACGAGATTTCTCGGTCGTTAGAAAGGTTAAGGGCCAATTTCCTTTAATTTTTTACCGACTTTATCGATTTAATCGATTTTTATTGATGTTATGAATTTTATTGATTCGATTAATTTTATAAATTTTACATCAGCTTTATTCAGTTTATCTACGAATTTTGTCAGTTTTATTGAATTTTATCGGTTTCATCAATTTTATCGTTTCCTTATCAATTATTAAGAGAATTCTGCGAACCGTCACGTCGAAGCAAGAGTGCACGAGTTTCCAAATTTAATCGTAGTCGTAATTACGTGAAATCTTTCGTTATAAAATAGCTTAAAGATGCAACGAGTAACCAAAAAGTTTCGTTAGATTCTTCCGTTCACACGAAATTATCCGGCACTATCGTCTCATCGTGTAATTCATTACGTAGTCGCGGGGACGCGTAACCATACGTGCGAGATACGAGCCGAGCGCTCAAGAAAAACGTGCATTAAACAATATATATAATGCCATGCGTCTCTTTCAACTTTCGCAAAATCTCATTGTTCCCATTGTTACCCTATACTACTTTATTTTTTATTGTTTTTTTTTTATAGTAACGTAGATATACATGACATACCCACGTCGTAATTTAACTTTTCGCCCGAGACGAGCCAGGGTTACGTGATCGAAACCAAAAGTGGATATCGAGAGAAAACCACGTTTATTCTCCCCAAAAAAAGAAAACAAAAAATACATCTTTCACCCATAAATCTTTTTCAATCTAACGACATTTTTAATTCGATCCAACAAAAATTCACTCCGACCGCATTTAATTTCGATCGAATAAAGAAATTCTGTCTAATCGAACGAATCAATTTTTCCATCGTGTCTCTCGGTGGGGGAGAGAGAGTAATCGGCGTGTTTAGCGACGCAATAAGTCGGTCGCGATTGGTACAAGCCCCGTAGAAAGTATTTGGACAGTCCGTTAACTCGCGTTGGTAACGGGCGCTCTTGTAAAAGAAAAAGAAAAAAAACGTACGCGAACAATGACTTTGGTCAGGTTTCTTGATGAGTTTGCCCGGTTGGAGAACTCTCCTTCCCGAGGCTGCTTAATGATTATTCCACTGACTCTTATATATATATATATATATATATAAATCTACGGTGGGTATCTTCGCCGAGGGGACGAAGCGGTAACGAACCGCGAAACGGTGTCTTGTACATTTTGTCTATAGTTCTAACTATAAATAGCCCGTGGCATGGTAAGAATATATATATATATTGTATATATGTATTGTAGTTAGAGCCGGCACAAGTCACAAGAGGAGAGCCGGTAGTGAGCTTGAAGGCTCGAAGCCCCGGCAGTAGGCCGAGCAACGGTGATTATCCGAGCCGCGATGATTCCAGCATTCAGCGCTTCCGGATTTATCAGCTTCGCGCGGTGCGCCAGGACGCGCGTGGAAAAGATTGTTGTTTTTTTTTTAACGAGGATTCTCCCGGATCGCGTTAGTCACGGTGGGAGATGAAAAAAAGAAAGAAAAAATGCGAGGAATATTACGCTTTACACGCTCTTTTTCGAACGACATCGAAGGAGTAATGCATCACGGATAGTTGAGCATGAATGACGGCATCGCGCGTCGATAATAATGGAAAGTACACGTTCGAGTCGTTCGTCGGACGATTTTTCACCTAACGGTTTGTACCCTCGTGTAACGTCATTAAATATTCGTCACCGTTTCTCGAGATATTTTCATACGATAGATGAATGAATATAAATTCTATGTGAGAAAATGGTAGGTGCTCCTTTTTTGAAATTTGAATTATCGATTTTATTATCGAGTTAAGGATTAAAAATGCATTTTTATTTTTTTTACATAATTTTGATTAATTATATTAATCAATGATATAATTAGATGAATATCATTCATGGAATTTCGATTCGAAGATTGAAATAAAAATTTCTGTTTTTTTATTTAACAATAATATTATTAATTTAATAGGCAATATATTTAACGTAATATTGAAATAAGAACAATAATAATAATAATAATAATCATTATTATTATTATACAATCGTTACATTATTTTTATTTAGAAAATTTAAAACAATTGGACATCGTTTTTGATCTCTTGAGTGTGCGCAAAGTATGGTAAATTTCATATGTACATATATTTTACAATTAAACCACATATGTGTTATAGTTCTCGTACGGTAACGTCTGGTACGCGAGGGATATGATATACATATTTCATACGGCATTTACGTGACACCATGTAATGTTTGCTCGTTGTACAGCCTCTCTCTCTCTCTCTCCTCTCTCTCTCTCTCTCTCTCGCATCATCTCCTGGTTTTAGAATGTGAACGTACGCAGAGAAAAACATCTCTGGGTATCACGCTGGATCGACTAACGGTACGAAGGATGCAAGAACCCTCGCTTAGACTCGTATCCTCCATTATCAGGCGCACCACAAATAAACCTCGGCATAAATTCCATAAAAACCTCGGCGTTATTTATTCTCGTACTCGAAAACAACGTACTTATATTTTATTTCAAACCCATCGTTATCATGATTTTTATAACCAAATGGAATAATGGACTATGCAATTGCGGATTGAAATTCACCGATCGTGTTAACGGCGACGGAATTCTCGTGACTGAAAAATTATAATTATAATAAAATAAAAAATAAATAAAATAAAAATATACGATTATCGACTCGTACATTCCTCTCGACGAGTTTCTCGCCCCTTCCTCCGTATCGGTTATAACGGTTTTCACACGCCCCTACCGATCTCTCCTCGTGTACACAGAAACCGAGGGAAGTCGTTGCGCGAAATATACCGTAATTGCGCCGCTGCGTACACGTAAAACCTAAGACTTTCACGAAATTCTGTCTCGCACCACCTCGACTTTTACTCCTCGATATTACATTCTCACACTTGGGCACGATTAAAATCAAATAAAAAAACAATTAAATCAAAATACAAATAAAAAAAATACCAAAATATAAAATAAACGTATTAATACAAAAAATGAATTTTATAATAATAAATAAAAACAACAAACACCTATAGACAATTAAATATTTGATTTTGAAAATAATACAAATTGTAATTAATTCATAAATCTTAAAATTCTTTTATCTTTCGATAATAATGTATCTCACGAGGAAAGAAACAAATATCGCGATCTTCTAGAGAGTTCCAGATGGCACGAAGACGCGGAAACGAGAGACTCTCTCGACCCTGGATGACGAGAAGGATGTTCGCTCGGTGCACCTCGCGTATTCGATCCTATCGAGTTACTTTGACCAGCAGTCACGTTCGTGAGTCACCGAGACAAGTTTCATGACGTATTTTTATACGACTCTATGTACGTGCGTGTAAAACGTGTGTACGCATATTGTTATATTCGTGTGTGTGTGTCGAGATATAAAAAAGGGTTCGATCTGCATGGATCGATGCAATATCGTCGGACGTCAAAGTCAGGGACACATCGAGCGACGATAATAATGATAATAATATCGCGAGTGCAGGAGCGAGCGAATCCGGATCTATCGCGCACGAGTGGCGTCGATTCCTTATTCACGCTATAGGAAAATTCATTCGACGGTGTCGATCACGAAGCGAAGTACCGCTCGACATTGTCAAACTCGTACTCTCTCTCTCTCTCTCTCTCTCTCTCTTGGTATCTCGCTATCGGGTTTCCGGTGTATACGTTACACGGATGAACTTATTTGGCGCGAAGACTTCCTGCTTCGCAGCCATATCGATGTGTGCGTGATGTTTGAATAACCAATCGGTTAACGGCTCGACGGACATTACGCGTGTGCTTTTTAATGGCTCGTCCGAGAATTACGAGGGCGACCGTTGTTTTTTTTTACGAATATCGATTTTTGCAACTGTGCGCACTTTTTGGGGAGTATTTAATCAACGTATTAATTAATTGGGTATAATTAATGCGTTGGTTGATTTAATTATGAAAACAAATATATTTCATTGTTGTAATTTAATTGCTGGATAAATTAAACTCTGCTAATTAAGTAATTACATTCAATTAAGTAATTAGTCAAATTTATTTGTTTCTACGATCAATAGTAATAATTACTTGATTGAATAGTCAACTTTAATTATTCAATTAGTTGAACTTGATTGTTTTTTTTGTATGGAATTGTAAAAATGATAAGAAAAAATTGTTTTTTTATACGGCTCGACGGACATTACGCGTGTGCTTCTTAATGGCTCGGCCGAGAATTACGAGGGCGACCGTTGTTTTTTTTTTTTTCTTTACGAACATCGATTTTTGCAACTTGTGCACTTTTTGGGGAGTATTTAATCAACGTATTAATTAATTAGATATAGAAATGATAATTAATTCATTAGTTGATTTAATTTAAAAAATATATATATATATTATTTTACTATTATAATATAATTGCTGGAAAAATTAAACTCAGCTAATTAACTGATTACATTCAATTATTAGTTAATTTTTTTCGACGATCAATAATAACAATTACTTGATTAAATAATGAACTTTAATTATTCAATTAGTTGATTTTCATTCTTTTTTGTATGGAATTGTAAAAATGATAAATTTTTTTTTAGTAAAAACAGAGAAAAATGGCGGAAGATCGACGATTTAATGCGACAAAACGGACATATAGATCGTTAAAGAGACGCAGGTACGGCTTAGCGATAGTTCCTCGCGAACCTTTCTCGCATCGTTCGTCCGGCTCGACGAGTTTAGCCGTGTCGTTTCTCGAGCGAGTTTTTTATTTTTATTTTTCCTCCGAAAGAGGAAAGATTCTCTCTCGTCCACCATGGTTTCGTCCCTATCGTTCGTCTCTCGCTCGCGACTTTGATTCCTCGTTGATTCCTAGGAAATTAGCAATTGATTGCGCGGAAAGTCACGATAGAAAAAAAAAACAAAAAAAAAATTACAAAAATGTCGGAAACCCTCGTCGACGTCCCTCGGCGAGGTCTTTGCCCTCGACGAACTTACGTAAGCTGGGCTTGGTACGCGCGCGTAAAATTTTCCCAACGAAATCGTCCGGTCCGCGCGCGAGTACACGAGGCAAATAAAAACGAGAGACAAGACGATCGTCCCTCTCTTGTAACCCAGGTCACGTGCGCGAGACCAAAACGCGCGTTATAAATATGAACGGTACTCGTCGACAGGTCGTCTTAAAAATCACTACGAGGCGCGATATTAACAAAATATTTTAAACAAGAAAAAAACTAAATGTTGAAAAAAAAAAACAAATAATCGATTCGACGTCATTAACGCAAAAATAATCGCGTCCTTGAAACCAAAAAGAAATATTTATATAAACGTTCGCTCGCGGAATTAAAATACCAGAAGGTTAAACGAATAATCCGTTAATCCCCCCCCCCCCCCCCCCCCCCTCCCCCCCCTTCTTCGATAAATCAATCGAGAACTCTCGTCACGTTTTCGTGGAATGCGTCTCGATTTATAATCTTCTATCTCTCTCTCTCTTTTCCCCGCCGCGCCCTCGCGTAAATAAATTTACGAACGCTTTTTTTTTTTATTTCTTGCTCTTACTCCCTCGAGGAATTTACCGGGATATATTTTTTTCTCAGGATTCACGAAGGCTATAGCGTTGTTTTACTCGTATCGTACACGAAACGTGCTGAATTCAATGCTTTATATAAAATTATATATATACATATATATATATATATATATATATACATATAATACTGCCCTCGTTTCATCGGTGCTTCGTCGAGTTAATTGCATGTTCCAAAGTATATACCCTGCACGAGTGGCTTCTTTCGAAGCAATTTTCTCATTGCAAGCTACAAAACTCCCCCACTCTTCCATCTCCTCTCCCTCTCTCTCTCTCTCTCTCCTCGGTGAATTTTTCATCGCTGTATATAATTGCCACGAAGGATCGTTTAACTGTATTATTACTCGCGTTTCTCGATGTTGGTGCGGTTGTACACGGCGTTCAGTCATCGATACGAAAGATTCGAGGCAGGAATAACCGAGACGAAGAGATCCATATGGACGTATATATATATATATATTTTTGCATAGTTATTTAAAAAACTGAATGTACTACGATGCACTCTCACACACTCATCACTCTATTATCCCGGTGCCAATTAGCCAAGGATTTACCGTTAAACGCATTAAGACGTACAAAACTCGTTAACAACGATACACAACCGACGTAGAGATCGTACAATTATTTGTCATATTGGAGCGCATACCTACGTCTATTTACGACGTCTGTGAAGTTGGCACCCCAACTTTTGAAAATCGATTTTTTTTTTAGAGTTCTCAATGCACCCCGAATAGTTCCAGAGTTCTGCGTAAGTTTTATAAATAGTTCCGCCAATTTAGACCAAAAAATTAAATTACGAATTTTGGGATTCTAACTTCACAAAATAAAATTCGTATATCGACTATAACTTTACAGCCGTAAGAAATAATTATTTTTGTTATTAGGATTTCTTGTAGAACTCTTGGGGTGCTACCCAGAACTCTTCATAAAATTCCCAGAACTCAAATTTTTTTTTTTTTTTTTTTGCACGTTTAAACTTTTCAAAGTGAGATATGTTATTCGCCTGTAGCTCTGTAACCGTGAGAAATACATAATTTTGTCACTAGGATTTCTTGTAGAACTCTTGGGGTGCTACCCAGAACTCTCCATAAAATTCCCGGAACTCAATTTTTTTTTTTTTTTTTTTGCACGTTTAAACTTTTCAAAGTGAGGTATGTTATTTGCCTGTAGCTCTGTAACCGTGAGAAATAAATAATTTTGTCACTAGGATTTCTTGTAGAACTCTTGGGGTGCTACCCAGAACTCTCCATAAAATTCCCGGAACTCAAATTTTTTTTTTTTTTTTTTTGCGCGTTTGAACTTTTCAAAGTGAGGTATGTTATTTGCCTGTAGCTCTGTAACCGTGAGAAATAAATAATTTTGTCATTGGGATTTCTTATAGAACTCTTGGGGTGCTACCCAGAACTCTCCATAAAATTCCCGGAACTCAAATTTTTTTTTTTTTTTTTTGCACGTTTAAACTTTTCAAAGTGAGATATGTTATTCGCCTGTAGCTCTGTAACCGTGAGAAATACATAATTTTGTCACTAGGATTTCTTGTAGAACTCTTGGGGTGCTACCCAGAACTCTCCATAAAATTCCCGGAACTCAAATTTTTTTTTTTTTTTTTTGCACGTTTAAACTTTTCAAAGTGAGATATGTTATTCGCCTGTAGCTCTGTAACCGTGAGAAATACATAATTTTGTCACTAGGATTTCTTGTAGAACTCTTGGGGTGCTACCCAGAACTCTCCATAAAATTCCCGGAACTCAAATTTTTTTTTTTTTTTTTTGCGCGTTTGAACTTTTCAAAGTGAGGTATGTTATTTGCCTGTAGCTCTGTAACCGTGAGAAATAAATAATTTTGTCATTGGGATTTCTTATAGAACTCTTGGGGTGCTACCCAGAACTCTCCATAAAATTCCCGGAACTCAAATTTTTTTTTTTTTTTTTTTGCGCGTTTGAACTTTTCAAAGTGAGGTATGTTATTTGCCTGTAGCTCTGTAACCGTGAGAAATAAATAATTTTGTCATTGGGATTTCTTATAGAACTCTTGGGGTGCTACCCAGAACTCTCCATAAAATTCCCGGAACTCAAATTTTTTTTTTTTTTTTTTTTGCACGTTTAAATTTTTCAAAGTGAGATATGTTATTCGCCTGTAGCTCTGTAACCGTGAGAAATAAATAATTTTGTCATTGGGATTTCTTATAGAACTCTTGGGGTGCTACCCAGAACTCTCCATAAAATTCCCGGAACTCAAATTTTTTTTTTTTTTTTTTTGCGCGTTTGAACTTTTCAAAGTGAGGTATGTTATTTGCCTGTAGCTCTGTAACCGTGAGAAATACATAATTTTGTCACTAGGATTTCTTGTAGAACTCTTGGGGTGCTACCCAGAACTCTCCATAAAATTCCCGGAACTCAAATTTTTTTTTTTTTTTTTTGCGCGTTTGAACTTTTCAAAGTGAGGTATGTTATTTGCCTGTAGCTCTGTAACCGTGAGAAATAAATAATTTTGTCATTGGGATTTCTTATAGAACTCTTGGGGTGCTACCCAGAACTCTCCATAAAATTCCCGGAACTCAAATTTTTTTTTTTTTTTTTTTTGCACGTTTAAACTTTTCAAAGTGAGATATGTTATTCGCCTGTAGCTCTGTAACCGTGAGAAATAAATAATTTTGTCATTAGGATTTCTTATAGAACTCTTGGGGTGCTACCCAGAACTCTTCATAAAATTCCCGGAACTCAAATTTTTTTTTTTTTTTTTTTGCGCGTTTGAACTTTTCAAAGTGAGGTATGTTATTTGCCTGTAGCTCTGTAACCGTGAGAAATACATAATTTTGTCACTAGGATTTCTTGTAGAACTCTTGGGGTGCTACCCAGAACTCTCCATAAAATTCCCGGAACTCAAATTTTTTTTTTTTTTTTTTGCGCGTTTGAACTTTTCAAAGTGAGGTATGTTATTTGCCTGTAGCTCTGTAACCGTGAGAAATAAATAATTTTGTCATTGGGATTTCTTATAGAACTCTTGGGGTGCTACCCAGAACTCTCCATAAAATTCCCGGAACTCAAATTTTTTTTTTTTTTTTTTTTGCACGTTTAAACTTTTCAAAGTGAGATATGTTATTCGCCTGTAGCTCTGTAACCGTGAGAAATAAATAATTTTGTCATTAGGATTTCTTATAGAACTCTTGGGGTGCTACCCAGAACTCTTCATAAAATTCCCGGAACTCAAATTTTTTTTTTTTTTTTTTTGCGCGTTTGAACTTTTCAAAGTGAGGTATGTTATTTGCCTGTAGCTCAAAAAAAAATTTGAGTTCCGGGAATTTTATGGAGAGTTCTGGGTAGCGCCCCAAGAGTTCTATAAGAAATCCTAATGACAAAATTATTTATTTCTCACGGTTACAGAGCTACAGGCAAATAACATACCTCACTTTGAAAAGTTCAAACGCGCAAAAAAAAAAAAAAAATTTGAGTTCCGGGAATTTTATGGAGAGTTCTGGGTAGCACCCCAAGAGTTCTATAAGAAATCCTAATGACAAAATTATTTATTTCTCACGGTTACAGAGCTACAGGCAAATAACATACCTCACTTTGAAAAGTTCAAACGCGCAAAAAAAAAAAAAAAAAAATTTGAGTTCCGGGAATTTTATGAAGAGTTCTGGGTAGCACCCCAAGAGTTCTATAAGAAATCCTAATGACAAAATTATTTATTTCTCACGGTTACAGAGCTACAGGCGAATAACATATCTCACTTTGAAAAGTTTAAACGTGCAAAAAAAAAAAAAAAAAAAATTTGAGTTCCGGGAATTTTATGGAGAGTTCTGGGTAGCACCCCAAGAGTTCTATAAGAAATCCCAATGACAAAATTATTTATTTCTCACGGTTACAGAGCTACAGGCGAATAACATACCTCATTTTGAAAAGTTCAAACGCGCAAAAAAAAAAAAAAAAAAATTTGAGTTCCGGGAATTTTATGGAGAGTTCTGGGTAGCGCCCCAAGAGTTCTATAAGAAATCCTAATGACAAAATTATTTATTTCTCACGGTTACAGAGCTACAGGCAAATAACATACCTCACTTTGAAAAGTTCAAACGCGCAAAAAAAAAAAAAAAAATTTGAGTTCCGGGAATTTTATGGAGAGTTCTGGGTAGCGCCCCAAGAGTTCTATAAGAAATCCTAATGACAAAATTATTTATTTCTCACGGTTACAGAGCTACAGGCAAATAACATACCTCACTTTGAAAAGTTCAAACGCGCAAAAAAAAAAAAAAAAATTTGAGTTCCGGGAATTTTATGGAGAGTTCTGGGTAGCACCCCAAGAGTTCTATAAGAAATCCCAATGACAAAATTATTTATTTCTCACGGTTACAGAGCTACAGGCAAATAACATACCTCACTTTGAAAAGTTCAAACGCGCAAAAAAAAAAAAAAAATTTGAGTTCCGGGAATTTTATGGAGAGTTCTGGGTAGCACCCCAAGAGTTCTATAAGAAATCCTAATGACAAAATTATTTATTTCTCACGGTTACAGAGTTACAGGCGAATGACATACCTCACTTTGAAAAGTTCAAACGCGCAAAAAAAAAAAAAAAAAAATTTGAGTTCTGGGAATTTTATGAAGAGTTCTGGGTAGCACCCCAAGAGTTCTACAAGAAATCCTAATAACAAAAATAATTATTTCTTACGGCTGTAAAGTTATAGTCGATATACGAATTTTATTTTGTGAAGTTAGAATCCCAAAATTCGTAATTTAATTTTTTGGTCTAAATTGGCGGAACTATTTATAAAACTTACGCAGAACTCTGGAACTATTCGGGGTGCATTGAGAACTCTAAAAAAAAAATCGATTTTCAAAAGTTGGGGTGCCAACTTCACAGACGTCTATTTACGTTACTGTGGGAGAGAGAACGACGAAAAATCTCACGCGCATTCGATCGTTGCGATAATTTTCTTTCATTTTGCTTTTTATTCTTTTTCTTTCTTTTTCTTTCTTAATGTTTTTATTCTCTTCGACGACGAGTCGTTTTGAAAAATTGACGAATCAACGTAATTGGATCATTCGACTTTGATCGCGTCTCGTTGAATTTTTTAAGTACATAAGGACGTTCGGAAATATTTTTACTTTTATTTTACAAATTAATTTTCATTGATTCTCGTTTTATCGATTTGTTTATATGAAATAAATACTTGTTGTTTAGTTTTATTAATCAACTTTTTAACTTTTATATCATCGATATTTTATTTCTCGCCACGTCGACGAACGACCCGAAAAACTATACGATTCGCGTAACCGTATAGATTATTTACGACTCGTCATCTTTCCTCGACGAGATAATTTATTCATTCGTAAACGACGAATAATTTTTATATTTTCATTCTGCCTCGAAATTACGCTTATCGCGTGAAATAACGGATAAATTTTATCTCGTAAGTACCGTTAGCGAGAATTTCACGCGTTGATTTTCCAGCTGTTTCGACCGTTTTCGTACGCAATAAAAATAAAAACAAAATTCATGACACAATATCTGCGTTGCGCAACGTTCAAGAACTAACGAGAAATGCGAGTATAACCTCGGCTGGATAATTGTTTTATTTATTTTATTTTTGTTATAAAAAATCATCATTCCTCGTTTTCACGTTCGATGAGTTTTTGCTTCGCGAATCTCTCGACGTCGCGCATAAAATCGACGATCGCGAAATCGCGATATTCAGCCACGGAGAAAGCAGCTGCGGAGACAGGAGAAATTCTCCGTGTGTAATGGGAAGCTGCGCGAGCTATCTCCATGGCCAAACGTCGGATGTGTATCTCGCGATATCCGCATGCCGGAAATAATCCGGGGAGATCGATCGATCGAAAGATTTCTTAATTACGGCGTATCAAAAAATTCCATTTTTTTTTCGCCTTATATCCCATTTCTCGAGCAATATCGATCGAAGTTAAATATACGAGCGAGTATAGTTCCGGTGTTTTAATAGCCATCTTTATTTCCTCTCCGATCAATCTCTCATAAATATCTATAATTTTTACCTATTAAAAATGTATTTATGCTTCGATTTATTCTCATACTTTCCACCTCGTATCGACCGGTCGGTGACCCTCGCAGTTTGAACTTAGAGCTCGAATACCCCATAGATCTGTATATGAGTTCAAATTCAAAATAAATAAACCAAAAAAATAAAATAAAAAAAATAATAGAAATTCCGTACAACTTCGTGCGATTTCTTTGGTATGTCGAATCGTCGCGTGTTTCGCTTTTACTTCGCGTCTCGACTCTGCCCATCGCGATCAGCAAGACAGGAACGGGGAGAGGTTCGTCGACCTGCTGGAAGTGCTACGGTTGGCCTGGAAAACGCACGTGACCAATACATATATATCGCATAAAACACGATGATCCATGTACACGTGGTACGTGTGGTTCGCGTGTAAATGCATCGACGGTGTCGATGATACGTAAATTCGAAGGAATCGATAGATTAGCGACACTAGACACGACCGCGACACCTTTTTGTCGGAATAAGAGCGAGAGAGAGAGAGAGTGCAAGAATAAGTGAAAAACAACGAAGAAAACTCTAAAGAGAAAACGTAGAAATTAGTACCTAATTTACATTTTTGGGTTGACCCAGTGAGCACGAACGAGGGAGAAGACAGCTTGGTGTTTGATCAAACGGTGCGAATGCACGTGTGAGCACTCTAGTGGATAGAATGTCCTCTCGGACAGTGGAGAAAACAGCTGGATCTTCCAGGATAAGTTTCGTCTTGTAAACGCCTAGTTTAGAATTCGAGGCAAGGTTTGAACGAGTCGAACGAACAGGTATGCCCGCGAGCAGTTTACAGTCCGGTTGGACAAGGGCGTGGTCGTAGAACCGATGCAGTTTGTATCGTGTCCCAGTTTTGATTCGAGAGGAACCGATCGTACGCCTCGACCGTTCGATGACGATCGAAGAACCAAAAAATACAGAAAAAACAAGAAACGAGGCGATTAATTATTTTTTGATATCGCGAAATAAGAAATTTCAATATAAAATTGACGGTTTCGGAGAGCGTGCGAGAGATTTATTCGAAGTCTGTTCGACCGGATCGAAATTTTATCCTCGGGGTAATAAAATTTCTCCGAACGAACAGAATTTTTGTTCTACGAGCCGATAAAGTTTTTTTCTTTTTTGTTTTTAGTGTTTAAATCTCGAAACGATATACCGGACTGCTATAATTTATTCGGAGAATACGGTGGATAGGAAATTTTTAATAATTAGATATGAAATTAGCAAATTACATGGCGTTGTTAATAATCCGGGTAATTACCGAGAGGGGGGGAGGGATAATTATCATGGTGAATATGATATTTGTAGTTTCAAGCACAACAGCATTTGCGTAATTGGATCGTTCGTATTATCAAGGAAGATAATTTTTGCGACGATAAAATTGATTATGTTCGATTAAAGTCGTTCGCGATGAAAGAATTTCGTCAGGATGATTTAATTATGATATTTGATATCGCGATCGATTTGTCAAAATCGATCATTTTCTCGATCGTCGTATAAAAATATATAATCGATATCGATTATATTTTTCATCGATTTTATATCGAAATTGGTTCGATGACAAAACGGATTAGAAAATCTTCGAGATTTCGCAAATATTTCGATACGACGCAACGACCCTGTAACTCCTATTACTTCGTATATAAATCTCGGACATGCCCCGAAATGTACGAAACGAATCGAATCTCGGTCTGTGTCCGATGGTCAAACGGGTTTTTCTTTTCCCTTCTCGTATAGCGACAATTTCGAAATGACTCGAGACGCAGGAATCTCCGGGCACGTTGCCACGTGATAGAAGTCTCTCGAGGAATGCTTTCGACTCGAGCTACATGTAAATTCGAATAAATTAAAGAGGGACCTATCGTTCACTCGATAATCCCTCTACCTCCATATCCCCCGGACAGTTTTTATAATCATCTGAATATAATTATTATTCCTTCGTACCGTAATCGAATTCTCGATTAAAAAATCGATTTATCTCATAACCAAGTTCAATGCCTCGACAGTTTCCATAAATTCATCGTAATCCATCTGATTTCAATAAATAATAATACAAAATAAAATAATAAAGAAGATTATAAATAATCAATATAAATCGATAAATCAATCGATCTCTCGATATATTCGATAGATATTCACCCCGGTAAATAATCCACGAGACTCGAATTACTTCCCCCGATATAGAATTTATTGTCACGAATATAATACCCGAAGAGTAAAGGAATCCTTCGAGCACGGCCTCCTTGGAAGGAGGCGGAATTCTCGTTGGCGAGTTTTCAGCAGGACTCCAGCGCGCTTCTAAATAAAGAGCCAGCAAGGACAACACAATGAGAAAGGGGAGAGACGTATACGAGCTTCGAGTACAAAAAAAGCAAAGAAAAATTGAGAAAAAAATAAGATAGAAAAAAAGAAATAAGAAAAAAAAGTGCTGCGAGTCGCGAGGCAAAAGTAGGATTGACAAACGGGCGCAACGGGGCAATCGCCCACCTACATACCGCGACACCTACCCACATCTTCCTTCTCATATCCGCGCGGCCTACCTAT
Source organism: Netelia virgata (assembly GCA_951802705.1). Lineage (NCBI taxonomy): Eukaryota > Metazoa > Arthropoda > Insecta > Hymenoptera > Ichneumonidae > Netelia > Netelia virgata. Next base: position 39,704,171 of record OX637865.1, on the reverse strand, counting down.
GTACTCGCCTCCACCTTACAAAAGACCGAACCAAGAATCTCTTTCTTTCTCTATCTCTCTCTCTCTCTCTTCGCCTTCTCTCTTTCTCGCGGGTATATCCATACGCGTAGAGAAACACGAATGGAGAAAGAAGGAAAAGAGTACCGAAGGCTCTTTCGAGCTTCCACGAGCGGCGAACACGCATCCTGGGTGTATATCCACGCCTCGCTGTACTTTCGCGTCTCGAGGCGAAGGTTTCCTTGAAGTAATCCAGCGGTCTACCTCGAAGAAAATCCCGCCTTTGCCGGTTTCACCATTTCGAGAGATCGACGACGTTTTTTTCATTTTTTTTGTTCACTCTCGCATTGTCCTTGATTTTGCACAACGGCGAGATAAACCGGGCCGATAAATACAATTTGAGAGATATACAGGACGATACAAAAATAATATTTACATCGATAATGAATTATTGCGTCGATTGACCGAGAAATAAATAATTGTTTCCTCAATTATTCAATTATGTATTCTCATTATTTCGATAGATTACGTTTTATTTATTTTTTTTTCATCGAAGAATGAAAAATGAATGAAAAATAAGGAAACGTTGATTAGGACTGTCGACGGTTTTCCCTCGTGATTATTGTCGACCTCGAGTTGATATTACAATCATTTAGAAAGTTAATATAATTTTCCGGGCGTAAGGAAAAAAAAAAGAAATAGCCGGTATTCTTCACCCTCGTTATTTCTCTCGCTCGCCACCGAAGTGCGTAATAACTCTCGCAATTTCAAGAGCGCATGCACCGTGTGTGCCGCGCATTATCACTCGCTCGCATTATTTTGTCGGATATGCGAGTAATAAAGATGTGTTAAATAGGGGTTCGTACAATATATATAAATACTAAAGTATGTAAAAAAAGAAGAAGAAAAAAAATGATTATACATACGTTTGCCGGTGCGTTCACCTCTTATGCCTATGAAGTAGTCCTGCTTACGGAGCACATGAACACTTGAGACGCCACAGATCGTCCCTCGACAGAGTGAGAGAGAAAGAGAGAGAGTTCCGGAACGGAGAATCCCTCTCGCGTTTTTCCCAACTCCGCTCGGTGTGTCGATCTCACGAAGCACTCGATTTTATTTCCCTCTCCGTGAAATCAAACAAAATTAACACTTCACACCTTCGCGATATTAAAAAAAAAACAAAACAAAAAAACTCGATCGATAACGATCGTTACAAAATCGACGACAAACGATTGTTACAAAATATAAATCGTTTCGATCCGACCAATTGATCTTTACAGTCCGTTTCAACTGGATACGCGCTTATAAATATATAAATATATATATAACATATATAGATATATAAATCGAACGAGCGAGGAAAGAAACGATCGAATAACGGATTCGTACTGTGTTCGCGGCGTTCAATATAAATTCAGGGTCACGGAGCTCCTTCCCTCCGGCCCGACGTTTCGAGACTGAGGCACAAGTCGTACGAGGGCCCTGGTGAACGGCGCCACCACTCGCCATCGCCGTGGCTCCCCGGCTTTACCTTACCTTTACCTGTCTTCTACGTGCGAGACACGAAACCACACTCTTTCTTTGTCCTTCGTATGATTTTCACATTGCCTCCTCCTCTCTCTCTCTCTCTCTCTCTCTCTCTCTCTCTCTCTCTCTCTCTCTCTTTCTTACATATCGCGGTATAACCGTCTCTGTTCGTCCAACCGCGAGCTCCCCGGTTTGCTTTCCTCAGTAAACTCCTTGGGCACCAAACGCTGCCGGGGGAGGGGAAGGTGGTAAGAGGGGATGAAGAAAAGAGCAGAGAGTGGCGAGGCCGTGAGATGGTGGAGGCGATCGCGCACTCGGTCTCGCTTCGGAGACCGAAGGAATCGGCCGGTCTCGGATATCTTCGGCTCTCCTTTCCGCTATCCCCTCCACCCCTTCTTGTATTTCTATGTATATATGCTTTTATAACGTCCATTAGCACGAAAATATTGTGCATATACGTTGGATGCGTGCGCTGCTTTTTCGTCGATTAATCGTCGTTACGTTTGAACAAATAATTTTTGATTGAATCTTCGTTCGTTCGAATCTTTGATTTGCGTTATTGTTTCGAAAAAAATATTATTAGAGATGAAATAAATGCATTTTTTGTTAGTCGAATGAAGTTTTTTTTAACGAGTCGATTTGAGATTACAGTTTTTTTAAAAAGTTGTGATTATTTCAAAAATTATAAATTGTTATTTTTATTTTAAAGAATCGCGCGTTGGGGGATTTATTTAACGATTGGAGATGGTTCATTATTCATATGTTAATCGCAAATAGCCGAAGTCTCGTAAAGCATATTTAAAAAAAAGACAAGAGGGTTAACCGTGATGAACGAAAATATGCCACGGTCGAAAGTGTGTCGATCAACGTGACTCTCCGTGGGTGATTTCATCGCCGGAGACACCGATGCTCGCACAAAGCCGCGAGTCATCTCGCGTCAAAATTACCCGCTATTTTCGCTGAACAATTATTCATAAAAATATGTACAAATTTTTCTTTTTATTAAACATATTCTTCTTCATCAAACTTTGTTTTTTTTCATTAACTTTCTTCATAAATAAACAAGTTTTTTTTTTATTAATATCTAATATATATATTTTTTAAATTAATTTGTAATATATTTTTTTATCGAATAATCGATTAAGTTTATTATTTTATTTTATTGAAAATTTGTTAGTGTCCTCGCACGTCGATAACGTTGCAAAGCGTCGTAAATTAATGCCGGGAAGTACGTATCCGATCCTTGGGCGAGGCAGGAAGGACGAAAATCGCGTTACACACGCGTTTATAAAAAAAAAAAACTAAAATAAAGCACAGTAAATCTGGAGCAAAGGTGGTGCGGCGAGAGAAAGAAAAAATCCTCGGACGGACTTCGGTGCTAGGACGCGGACACGCGCGTAAGTGTATTCCGTTAGCAGTTATCGGGTCTGCTGCACTTCGAGGCGTTCAACCCGGCAACCGAGTGAAACACGCGAGCGTCTCACTGCTCGTTGCAAAACGCGAACGTTTGTACGTAGGAGAACGCTCCTGTTCTCTTCCACGTCGTCTCTCTATTTCCTTCATCCTGGTTATATTTCGAACGACGAATTAGCTTCGAAAGAGTCTCGCTGGCCAAAGTCATTGCACGATTTTTGCACGAAATAATAAAATATGTACAGCAGCCATAACGTCCTTACGTCGTTCATCCGAGCATGAGAAAAGCTGCGAGGAATAAATTTCATTCGTATCCCGGGAAGATGAGAAATATAAAATGTTACAGTGTTGAAGAGACATTGAACTTCGTCTCTCGGTCGTAACGCCGGATATGCTTCGACTCCTCCTTATCGACCCATTTTTTTTCCGTATAGCTATTTATGAATAATTTATTCACATAATTTCGAACAATTTGAGTATTCGACGTACGAAAGATTCGCTCGTTTGCTCGATATCGTCGAGGTCGTTCTTCTCTGCATTTTTTTTAACAGGTATTTGAAAATTTCACGAATATATTTATCTTTTTTTGAGCTCTTCGTTGCAGCGTCGACATTTTTGTTTATTAAATCACGTTCGCGTCTTGATTTTTGGACGCAGATGAAATCAGTCGAGTTTTATCGTGACCACACGTTTGTATTTATACAGAAAAAAATGCTGTGTATAGAGATATATTGAGAAAAAGTCGAGACTTCACATATACAGGGTGTTAAGCAATTATCTGTTCACAAAAAAGATCTAGATAGATGGCGTCGGTATAAGCAAAACCATATTTTTTAAATTGTCCTGCGATGAAAATTGGCCGAGATATTAATTCGCAAAGTTTACAAATTTCAGACATAACCTAACAATGCAATCGAAAGCTCTGTCGACAAATGTCAGGATCGCGGGTTCGAATCCCACTCGGGGCTTTCTTTTTTTTTCACAGATCGTAGCCTTTTTTTAGTTCATGACGCAATAACTGTTAATAAACGAACGATGAGTCGACAAGGTGCGAGAAAATATCTCTTTTAATCACTCAACCGCAAGGGGTTCGATAGTATTGATTAGTTAAACTTTCCGAATTAATATCTCGGCCAATTTTCATCATAGGCCAATTAAAACAAAAATATTTTGCTTTTACTGACGCCAACTACCTGGGTATTTTCTGCATCCTGATAGTTGTCTAACACCCTGTATATACAAACGTATCTATAGACAGACAAATGTATAGATATATATAATATAGGCATTTCCACTCGTTGGCAATATATATATATATATATAAATACATAAATCTCGTAGCTGCCTCGTGGGCTATACGAGAGCCCTACGGCTCGCAGCCTCGCACGGCAGCGAGGAGAGGAGATCGTCCATAGCCAGCCCAAGGTTCTCGGCCGAGCGTATTGTTTACGTTCAGCGAGTAGCGAACTTTACTACGTTCGACCAGTGGAAACGTATCAGTGTAGTGCGAATCGTTGAAATAACATCGTGCGAATTTCTGGCCATTCCATCTCACGTAGTAAATTACCTACAAATATACGTGAATAGGAAAAATTATAAAATTTATTAAAATCTTATATTATAAACGTATATAATTATACGACAATTGCATTACTAAAGTGTAATGTGAATAATATAAGAAATTTTGCATTCCATACAAACACACGTTTGTTTATGTGTATAGATGGAATTTAGAATTTGTTATCAACGCGTTTTCGTCATCGTCGTGAACTCAGAGCCACAGTTTTGAGTCAGGTAATGTTCCGGGTTTAACGAGAATCGATGCTCTCGAGTCCGTTGCGTAGGCGACTCGCGTGAGAGTACGATGACGCGATTGGCATTGATGAGAGACCGGAATTTTCACGCGGGAAGTTATGTGAAATTGTGTACGATTAAATAAAAATGTAGAAACTGACCTTCCAAAAATACGTCGAGATAATGTCATAGGTTATTGTGCGCAAAATATTATTTGATAAATAATGATTTAAATAAATTTGTTGCTCGATCAAATTCGCGACATTTATCGCAAATAACAATAACGAATATTTTTTCAACTTTATCACTAACGAAAAAAAAAAAACAAATTTTTGTTTCAATTTGTTTCAGTGTTTGGAAGAATTCGCACCTGAGAATGAATCCAGCAAATCTACGCATCGGACCTGTCACTCCCCGTAAAGCTACGATGGTGAGTCATTAGAAAAAATAATCAATGAAATTTCTACAGAAAAATTTGTATAAAATTATGCGACGTTATATTTTCTCTGTAACGATTTTATCGACGCGAGAGAATTTCTTTGTTAAATAGCCGACGTATGTACAGCGTGATATTAAACGATCAATATTCAACGAACGTCTCGAGAATCACTTTTGACTTATCGATTAGTCTCGCGGTAGAGGATTAGGCAGTTTTGACGGGTCGTTGACCCGTACTAAGCGATTAACCGTTCGTTTTGAGCCTCTTCCGACGTGTCGAATGTCTTTTTCTTCCCCTCGCCGCGCAGGTCGGTACGAGACATGTGGGAATACGTCAAGTACTACATAAATTCTATAGATATATAATGTCATATGTGTCTGTATCTCTCTCTCTCTCTCTCTCTCTCTCTCTCTCTCTCTCTCTCTCTCTCTCTCTATATATATATATATATATATATATAGAGGGAGAGAGAGATAAGGTGCTCATGACATACCTATAGAGGTAAAATACATGTTTATATATCTATACAGTGCATGTAGTTCCTTGCGTATTCCCACATGTCTCGTATATATGCGACAAGCAACGTATATGTAGGTTCTCTCGCGTACGCTCATTTCCTCTTTTACCTTGTGCCAGGTGCCCTACAAAACTTGGCACAAATTGTACCGGCATACCTGTATAACGTTATATATATATATATGGGACTATACGTAGGTATATATATATATATATATATATATATGTGTTTGTGTGTATGTATAACATCCGCATGGTTTTTTGTACTTTTCTTGCACTCTCGTCAATCACATTTGTCGATTACAGCAACCATTCTTTCCCGCAGATCGTTCCAATTTTTTTTGTTACTTTCTACCAAATCACAGATCGAATAATAATAATAATAGTCGCGATGCTCGATTCTATCACAATTCTCATCACACGTTATCGTCGCATTTTTCACGAACGATATTTCGCGGTTTTTCGGTCGTTAAAAATAGCATCAAGTTTTTCAGCAAATTCAACAATTTTTCGAAAATTCAGCAATTTTTATGATTTACGTTGCAAAAACAAAGCTTAATATTAAACACGATAGTTACCCCTTCGATACGAAACAAATCAATTTACTCAATTAGATCGAAATCTCGTAGAGCGAAACAACAAGAAAAATCATTTCAAATGGACAAATGTCGCGAGTTAAAAAATGTTTACCTCGAAATCAATTTCAAATTCGTATAAATTCTTTTCTCTCTCCATCCCTCGACGCTTTTCCCACCCACAAAATAATAGAACCGTCGATCGACTATCTCGGCGATGACCATAGACGAGATAGTTCGTTAATTCTATAGGCATGATTCGATATCGTCATCGTCGTCGTCGCGAACTTTCGTGCCGAGGCGAACGCGAACATATGGCGCGAAGTTCGAATCGCGTACACGGGAGAGACCGTGTCGTGAATTCAATCGGCTTAACATACACGCTCCTTCTTCTGGTTGTTGACGATAACGACGTACATCGATGACGATGATCGCACGGCGACGGCGGGACGTTCGAGGGTTTTGAATTCCTGACGTACGATGCGCGCTCGCGGTGAAAGAAAAACGCGAACGAGTTCGGTCGAACGGTTGTCGCGAGAAGTTACTGCCGATCGCGACAGAGATGGTGTTGGTGATGAGAATGACTATATATATATATATGTGTGTGTGTGTGTCGTCGTGAAAAAAATAAAATAAAGGAGCGGACGATCGGAGCAATAAGTATGCAGAAGCGGATCGGTGAGTCCGGGCGAGGGTGACGGAGTAGAGGCCAACCTCGCGGGGGAACCGACAGGAAGCTGCCAAGTGTAACGGTAATACCGACGAGCCCGAACGGCAACTACCGATGCCTTCGCACTCGATAACCAAGATGTCCGTAATACACTCGGTATACTCTCGGCTCGTGATTTCATTCTTTCGATAGTTTCATATCGATTTCCTTATCGATATACGATGTACAACCCTGTAGTGGATTATGATGGACGCGTTATTACGACCCTCGTTACGACGGTGTACCATTTGATATGTGGGAATGTGGGTAAAGGGAGAAAGAGAGAGAGATATAGACAGAGGGGGGGGGAGGATTAACGATAAACACGTATATAGGGTCACGTGTAACGAGATAATGATTTATATTTCATTTTAGTATTTATTTGATTTTTTCATGGAAAGAAAATTGAAAATTTTGGAAAATGTTTTTAAAAAAATGCGTTGATAAAAAAGATATAAATAATATAGATAATATTCTTTATATTTCTAATGAATATATATTTTATTATCATATTTTGTATTATTTAATTAGGAAAATATTTTGAAAAGTGGGAGATTGGGTAAAGATTGTTGTTGAATTCTGGAAACAAATATTTTTCGATAAAGTTTGAAAATTGTCGTATGTTTTGCAAATATTGTTCTTCTTTCCCAAAATGATTTACGTCCGAAAATAAAGCGTCGTTTATAAATCGCGTTGAAGTATTTCGCGTAGAATTCCCATTGCGAACGAGCGATATAATGTAAAATTACCATTTTATTTTTTCGCTCTGATTATTGCGATATATCGATGAAAAAAAAAACCTCCATCGAATTTCTAACGATTTGAATTTCCAGTACTAGGAGTACTGTTTTCGCGAATGAATTAACGAAGCGCACGCGCGAGAGTAGGCTGATTTATTAAAATCCGATCGAATTAGCCACGAGTGCATTTCTTGGTTCACCGGTAAAGTGCACGCTCCGCGGTTACCGCAACGATTCTCCAGAGCGCAACATTTGCAATGAGGACTTAACACATTCCTCGACGAGATATCCTCTCTATACTCTCCCGCTGCAACACTATCTTTATCTCCCTTTCTCTTTCTCTCTCTTACTCTCTTTCTCTGTCTTTTTCTGTCTCTCTCTCTCTCTCTCCATCGTCCTTCCCTTTTTCCTTTGACTATCCATCTCTCTTCTCTTACCGTCACGAAGGACTCACTCGCTTTTTCTATTACTTCGGTATTTGCTTCCCCCTCCCCTCTCTCCTCTTCACGATCTCTCTCTCTCTCTCTCTCTCTTTCTTTCTCCGTCTTTTTCTCTCTTTTCTTCATCCATACAGTCTCGACTTAACCAACCAACGAGCAAGCAGCCACGAAGAGAGGAGAAGCACGCAGATCGCGATACAACGGTACTTTTCACCGAACGAAATTATACGCGTTTCTTTCCCCACTTCTTTCTCCTGATTTTTTGTGTTTCTTCATCGTGCGTTCGGGCACAACGCGACCCGCGAATTACATAATCGATGAACGTTAGTCAATCTGTACATAAATCCATGAGCAATCTGTCGAATTTTTTTCATTGGAAAGAGATTTAGTTTTGTTTTTTATATTTTTTATTAGAAATTTTCGGTTTTATTTTTATGACGCTGAAAATGCTTTTTAGCATTATTTTCCATACGTTATATTATTTTGTATATGTTAGTAAAGCGCGTCGTTATTCATTATTGCTCGATTTCGTTTGGACATTGCGCATTCCTACGATCTGTGCTAATCGCCGTTGCACTCCGTGCCGCGCAACCTCGAAGCTCGTTATGAGACACGCGCCAGTTTTCCTCTCTGTATTATCGAGGCGAGTTATAGGCAATCGCTGAACTGCGAAGTATTTCCGTTCCTTTCTTTTCTCCGGATTGTGCGCATATGCGCGTGTAGGCTCGAGGGATATGTTTATAGGAAGGTTTCGAGAGACGACGATTCTTCGTGGCTGTAAAAGCTTCGTTCGACTCTATGAAAATACTTTACGGGGGTTTATAAAATTCTTTCTAGATGAAAATTATACTTATACGCTGTTGCATGAATAATCGAACGTAAAAGCATCTTATTTATGGAACAGCGGTGTCTTTGAAAGTTTCTTGAGTCATTTTTAGATAAAACTAAATCGAGCTAATTAATTAAACAAGTTCTACTCGACTATTAATAAATTTCATTTAATTATCGATTTATTACGTGTTTGGTAATTTGGTTTTTGTTCGATTTTCACTCACATTTCATTCGTTCTATTAATGAAGTTATATATATATTGTTTATTTCGAGAATAATTACTAGAATATCTCTTTTCTTAAATTTTAAATATATTTTGTTTTTAATTAAATTTTTCGTTGTTTATCGATAGCCCGGAAATTATCCTCCTTATGTGCAATATTGCACATTATCGGTTGGACAGCGATAAAAGTAATTTTGCAACGCGTTTTGCAATACCTAAACCGGTAGCCACTTATCAAGAAAGCCGTCTATCGGGTCGTACGTAGATTTTCATTATTGACTCCTAAACGTGGAATCACGAGAGTTTGCCAATTCGGTATTGGGCCATTTCGTGAAATCGCGGTTTATTCGTTATATCGACAGAGACACACGCATTCGAGCGTTCGGCGATTTCTTGAATGAAGTCGAGACCGCGCGCACTTATTTATTGCGCGAGTCGTGAAATAACAGGAAAAATCCTGACGAAGAGAAGAGGCGAGGAAAAATATGTTGAGGCATTGCCAAAGGAGAGAAATAACAACGTGAAGAAAACGTTAAGAGAGAGAGAGAGAGAGAGAGAAGAGAGAGAGGGAGGGGGATGGAAAAGGAATGTATGCCAAATGGGGTCGCTACCGTCGAAGGCGAACTGCTGTGCCCAACGAGGAGCAGCACGGAGCATGAGCAAGCAAACGATCGACTCAGCCGCTGCTGCTGTTACTGGCATAATAATCTTGTCCCTTCCCCTCACCTTAACGTCCAACGAACGGAGCACCATTCACATTCTCAGGTGACTAATTCACGACGATGCCACACGCGCCTATTACCATATCAACGGGATAGTACGCCCTCGATATGCTCGATAACTTGCAGTTTATTAAATATATTTTATGATCGAATTAGCCGATCGGCCAATTTCACGAATGAACGCGATCTGTTTTTCAAAAATTTGTCAAGGGAATTTAGCTCGAACGGACCGTTGGTCCGAATGTCCGAACCTTTTTGCAATATATAATAGAATTTTATTTGCACAACTTTTACAGTTTTTTTTACAAAACCTCCAGCGTTTTTACATTTTCATTCTCTTTCCTCACCCTACTCCCCTCTTGTTTCGAGCCCACTCTTAGACTCCTTTTCCATCTCCCTATAGTACTCACATATTCGTCTATCTAACTTTCCTCTTAGCGTCTTCACCAGCTCTTCTTTTAACAAGCTTTTCTCTTTTCTTGTCATCCAACTTTCAATCTCTCTCCTGCTTTTTTCCATAACTAATTCTCTTCCTCTCTTACATACTAACATGTGCTCCATCGTTTCCTCCTCCTCATTACACATTCTGCATCCCCGCTCGTTTTTACCTTTTTCCCGGCTCTTCCCACGTTACCGCACCTTTTTGCAATTTGCGCAGTCAAAAGTCGATTAAAACGTGAAAATTCACGTTTTTCCAGGTTTTGAACGACAAATCTTGGCAAACCAGGAATGTAACTGTGATATTCTTGTTGTACGGAAAATTTCCGTAAGCAGCCGACGAAGTAATTTTGGAGGAAAACGAATTTCGAGCTTCCTGAGATGTCGAAAGTTAAATGTGACGAGATATTTTTGGGACTTTGGGTCGGTCAAAAAATGGACATTTTTTCCCTCCAAAAATACTTTGTAGGGAGGTTATGGATTCGGAAATTTTCTGTAGAACAAGAATATCATGTTATTATTGTCGATTAGGTTAAACTTGTCGGTCAAAACCTAGAAAAAGTGAATTTTCCCATTTTTCCGCTTTTTGACCAACGAATTGCAACAAACCAGGAACGACTATGTCGACATTACATTCTTTTGTCATGTTTATCAATGCTCGAGCGTACTATTTACATAATAAAAATCCTCATTCAATTATAAATCTTTATTATTATTTTCGTAAATAAATATGATTGTACAAAATTGATTCGACGCCATAATCAAATTTGATCGTCGATAAATAATCGAAAAGCCTTACAATAATGCGTTAAATAGTGAAAAATATGTATTAAAAATATGTCAACGAGTCATCAGCTGGATCGTAACACGACCGACATTAGAAAAAATGTGCGGCGATACGAGTCAAAGTGGCTCGCGTCTATGCTCGATGAAGCGTAGATCGTATTACGGTACATTTGAAAGTAAATACGCGCGAGTAATTGCACGGATGTATAATGGTTACTTAACGATCTCTCGTTACCGTACAAGAATTCACCACGTATAAATCCATGTTTGTTCCATCACGAACATTTTACCAAGGCCCGATGACAATCCTCGCGAGCTTTCACGAGCGTCACGAGCGGACGATTTTTTTTCGTTGTGATCCAAGTCTGTCGATTCAAACGAATCATGTAAAAATCGTCACGTTCGGGTACCATCGATGGACCATAAATACTTTCTTCGTCGTTGATTTCCAGCGCGGTACCAAAATTGTATCCCATCGATCTGCAAAGATCGGATACTTCTTTGTTCGAGGTCAGAGGCGAGAAAAAACACTCCGTGTGCCAAACGCCGTAAGAACGTTGCAAAACTTGGCCGGTTCCGGGTCTGCAAGGTTTTTTTATTCATTTAAAATAAATATCATAGTCGCGAAGCGGATGACTCAGTCTCATTTCGAATTAATCATTTCTTTTTTTATCACGTATCAATCGTTCGATCGTATAGAAAATTATTCATTTCGGAATAACTCACGGATCTTTCAAGGCTCCTCTGACTATCCTGCAATTCTTCTCGTCCTCGCCGCTCGGACAGTCGGCTTCACCGTCGCAGACGAAGTCTTCCGATATGCAAATATTCGTGGCATTCTTGCTGCTTTATCAAAAGAATATATATTTTTTTCAATTTGTTTGATATTTTTTTCGTATAAAATTGAAATTTTCGTTGATAAATTTACCTAGAACACTTGAAACTAGCGTCTTTGCAGGAACAATGGTCGTTGTTTTCGTCACTTTTATCGAGGCAATCGTGAACATTGTTGCAAAGACGCTCGGGTGCGGTCAGTCTCAAATAATCGGCACAGGTGCATTGCGGCGTTTCGTCCGAACGATCGGCGCAGTCGACTTTAAAATCGCAGAAAGCCTCTTTCGGCACGCACTGTCCGTTCGCGCAACGTAACTCGGACTTCGAGCATTCTGTTGACATATTTTATTGTTCACGGTGTATCGAGAAACTTGCGATCGAAACCGATTTCATGCGTTTAATCGTCGATAAAGAAGCGTAACTCACTGCAATCGATTCCGTCGGTGATCTGACAGAGCTGTTTCCGTTTTCCGCAATAATTGGCATTTTCGTCGGAACCGTCGCGACAATCGTCGATCCCGTTGCAAACTTTGTCCCGCGTGATGCATTTACCCAGAGGACATCGAAAACCGTCGCACTTTGGTCCCGCGATCGGTTTCAGATCTTCCTCTAAAAAGAGAAGAAACAATCGGTTGAGATTTTTCACGAAACGACTGTCTTTTCTCTTCAGTTCGAACTCTCACCCATAATTTCCGTGAAATGCGCGTTTCCGTAATCGATACTCGTCAGCTTTTGTACCGATCGGAAACCGCAGAGCATGTCTTTCTCGTAGAATATCGCGGCCGGGTACCAAGTGCCCGATCCGCGACAGACGATCGTTCCGCTCCAGTCGCTCGAAGTTTCGTTCTTAAAGCGTTAAACAAATATTATACGATTTTTTTTTATTATATTTTTTCTCATTAGTCGAGTTACCGATTTTTTGTTTGTTTTCAATGGATCGGGTCTTACCTTGCAATCCTCGACAGTCGCATTTATGTAGCAGCGATGACACGAGGGACAATTTTCGGATATTGGTCGAAGGAACGTCGTCCTCGTGCGATAATTCTTATCGACTCCGGTCGCTACGCAATTATCGTTTTCCGCAGCTGGAAGAATTCTAAAAAAGATCGTACAAAAACCGGTAAGATTTTTTTCTCGGGTAAAAAATCGATCGAAAAAATAAAGAAAGATGACCTTTTATTGACGAATATCGGTTGAACGTATCTCGTCATGTTGACCGGGTGTCCGAGATGCAGGAGAGCGGCGTCCAGTTTCGTCGATATTTTAATCGAATCGATCGAAGCCATTTGCTGATAAGGACCGTCGACGTATAGATAAGTCGGTGCCATGCCGAACAATGCCATCGTATAATTTCCTGTCAAGCTGTCGTGACGAATCATCGCGTTTTAACGCAAAATTCGTTATCAGCAAAATAATATTTGTTTCTAATTTTAATAAATGATTTTTAAATATGGAAGTAACACTCACTCGAGATTTTCAACGCATCGCGAACTTGTCAGAAGCCAAGAGGGTTCGAGCAAAATCGCTGGACAATGATAAAGACCATCGACGAATATGGAAGCTTGCCAGGGCCAAAGATAGTCACGATTTTCATTTTTTGGATTGCTAATTATGAGATTCCTCGTGTTTACCGATAAGATCGGTTTGCATCGAACGTAAAGACCGGAACAAGTTTGATCGCTCTTTTCGGGTAAAGACAAAATCGGCGGATATTCGTAAGGAATCGGATCATTTTTCGTAGAAGCTCTGACCGGCATCGACCGGTTTAGTACCGTGACTTCGTGGACCGATTCGGGAGATCTACGATGACAAAATTATCGGACGATCGTCCGATCGAAAACATTTAAATCGATACGATCGATCGATTATTTTTCATTTCAATAAATTGAAAATCGGTTTGATATGAATTTCTCACCCAAATCCTAAATAACTGCAAATCTCGTTGGATAATCGAGTCTGAGTACTCGTGTCGAATCGTTGGCACACAGTTCGCCATTTTCCGTTCTTCCATCGAGCCATGACACCCTCGAGATTGAGATGCGGTCGTTTGTCGACATCCGTTATCACGTAATCTCCATTTGTCAGAGCGACTGTGAAACATACATTACGATTACAATAAAATCATTTAACGAAGCTTAAAAATATGTTTTTGGATCGAAAAGACCAATAATCTCACTGCAATCGAGATCGTCTTCCATATTTGGACAGTCTGTCGTAGTATCACACTTTTTCCACTGTGGCACGCATGTTCCACTTCGGCTGCAAACGAACTCGTCGTCCTTGCAGAAACCTTGATAAAAATCATAAAATTAAATTACACACGATTTTTATTTTATTTTCGATAAAATAATCGAAATCGAATTGTATCGTTGATAAAATAATCGACTTCGAACGTTAAAGTTGGAGTTCGAACGTCGATGAAGTTTAATTATATCGTTGATAAAATAAAAATCGAAAAACATATCACGATATTTCGATTTTTAAAATGTGGAAATGGAACCGACCGCAATTTTCCTCGTCAGTTCCATCGTCGCAGTCCACGTGACCGTCGCAAATTGCTTTTGGATAAAGATTCGCGAGATAATCCTTGCAGGTGCAATTATCCTCGTCGGTTCCATCTTCGCAGTCGATAACGCGATCGCAGCGTTTGTCGATCGATAAACTCTGCATAAGTCTGGAACGAATTATCGCATTGTTATATAAACGCGTCGCGACACTCGATGATGAGCCGAGTCGCGTCATCGACCGGTCTGAAATTAATATTTCATGATTGCCTTGTGCAGATGAAACGCATCGCTACGGGGCTTTCGTTCCGTCCGTGCGACGCTTGCGGTTTGCTCGTCGCGCTCGTCGCTTGAATCGAGCTCGTTCCGTTCGCAGAAATCTCTTCGCTATTATATTTCCGGGTTGTCGATGGAATCGACGATTCTGCAGTAGATGGCAGCACTTCTCCAGTCGTGATTAAATTATCATCTTCGTTCATAGTGAAAACTGGAAATAAACGAATAAATGAAAAATGAGATGGAAAATTTAATAAAAATTGAAATATCACGAAAAGTAATTTTCGTCTCAATTTTTATTATTTATTTTGGTACGAAGAAATTAATGATCGAGAAACATAATTTCCAAAAAAAAACAATTAATAATTAATTTCTGAAACAAATAATTTTAAGAAATTTATAATTGAAAACAAATTGATGTGTTTTACTTGAATCCGTCGTAGTTTCTTGAGACGTCGTAATATTCGTTGCTGTAACTTCGATCACAATTTCGTTCTTTTCCATCGCGTCATTCTCAAATCTCGAATTCGCCTGTCCTGTGAGTTTCGAGTCGACGAGACTCGGCTCTTGATCGTCATCGCTGTCTCTGGACATGTGGAGATCCTTGTAAGATTCGCAATTAATTTCGTCCTCGGCGTCGAGACAATTGACCGTACGATCGCATCGTTTGCTCAACGGTAAACATTTTCCTAGACCTCCGGCGCAACTGAAGCCGGGACAGGTCGCGAGAGGCTTCGGTCCTAGCACGATCTCGCGCGTACCTTCGATTTTTCAAATAAAAAACATCGTGACCCACGAACCATCAATTTGAAACTCAATTTTAATTAGCGTTCGACCCAAATTCGTGACTCACCGATAATTTCGTTGATCCAATCGACGAAATGGCTCACTTTCGTATAAGCCCCGGGTTCGTTCGGACGAGCGCAACCTTCGCCATGACTCACGATGCCCGCGACGTACCATTGATCCTCCGAACCAGGATAACTGCGAGAAAAAATTGCATAAAAAATGTTTTATCGAATTTTCATAAAATTTATCAATTCGAAGAAAAATTACGAATTCTTTTTTTATCGGAGCTAAATATACTAACAAAATTTCGCAAAAATGTCAAACCCGTTAAAAAGTTTCAAACATGTCATTGCTCAATTTTAATCACTTTATGAAAATTAATTTATTAATAAGATCAATGAAAAAGGAATAATTATATCGATGAATAAATTCATTAAATTCCATTCGATCGAAAATTCATCAATAACGCGACCATTTAAAAAAATTAAAAACGTACTTGCACATGAGAGGACCACCACTGTCTCCTTGGCACGCGTCGCGACCTCCTTGCGGCATACCGGCGCAAATCTCGGCGTCGTTGCGATCCTCCGGATGTTTACACTCGCGTAAAATCGGTACTTCGACCTCGCGCAGGTGGTCGGCTGGAATGATTTACGAACGTATGGTTTAATAAACGCCCGTAAAGAGGAAGACGATAATGTTGAGACGTGGAGTACACGAGAAGTAGGAGACGGCATATGGCATCGAACAGTTGGAGGATTGTAAGTCCCGATTAGCATCTCTACGTAAATAAAAGGACAATTTGTTTTCGACTTACGATCGGGGCCATGTTCGACGGTCGCTCCCCAGCCTATCGTGACGCAGGTCGTGTCCGGGGACGGCCCGTTTCTCCAGTAGTCCTCGGTCGTCCAACTTTTAGGCAGGCAAGTCGGGCGTATCCATCGATTGAAGAGCAATGGCTCGTTCAATCTTATCAGTGCTAGATCGTTCTTCATTATGTCTCTCTCGTAAGACGGATGCATTTTTATGTAATGAGCTCGTCGGGTTTGAGCCATCGGCGAGAACGAGTAACGACGCAGCAGACCGGCCTGAATCTCGTAGTAATGACTCGAATATCTGTAAAGAATTTTACAAATATTGGACGCGATTAATTAGTGAATTAGATTAATGAATAATGAGGGGTGTATCTGGAAACAATTTTACAAATATCAAATATAATTATCGTGTTTCGATTAATTAATTTTAATTACAAATTTATTAATTTCGGGAATTTGAGGGATATTAATTATTGACTTATTAATTATGATTTATTTCGTAAATATTGAGATAAAAATACGAACCCATCGACGCAGTGAGCCGCAGTGAGAATCCATTCTTCGTTGACGATAACACCACCGCAATGAAAGTAACCATCCTTGTAAATAGCTACGAGAAACGGCCAGGCTTTTGGCTGACTCGCTCTACCCCCGACTACCCTTGAATCGGCGGCCACGATTTCCGGATCGGTTTTATTTTCATTCTTCGAATCATTCAACATTTTTTCTAAACTTTTCAACGGTTTCGTCGTATCGTACGTGATCTGTTCCATCTCGTTCGTCCCGTTCTTTGAACTTTGCGATTTTTTCGTGTTCGCAACGAGGACATCGCTGTATTCATCGTACGTCGAATCGTCCTTTTGACGCGAGAAGAGTCGCGTTCCACACGGTATTTCCGGACATCTGACGTAGATCGCTTTGTCGTTGCACGTTGGCACGACTTTGATCTCGCCGTTTTCCGCCTGAGCGAGATACGATATTCGATAATTCCCAGAGGACGTAGATTCGACCTGTATCCGAGGCAATTCACTGTGGAATTCGATCGCACAATTATTATGCTTTTTTCGCATCGAAAAGACATGGGAATTTTAGAGATGTATTTTTCAAAGAATTTACGATCAGACCTAAATCTCGATAAAAATGAAATAATCAGAAAATAAACTAAATTTTTCGAAGAAAATAAGATCAATATGAATTATTGAAGAACGAAAGTATCGACGAAGTTATAAACGTGAAATGAAATGAAAGAATTACTATTTGTTGCAAAAATTATAATTTCTTCATTTTTGTACAATAATTATTCGTATATTTCCACGTAAAAGTAATTTTGGGGGATTTTTGTTTGTAAATAACGAAGTTCGATCATCCCCGTTCCTGACCTGAGTGTCGTGCCAGTTTCCCCGACGCAAGCATCCGTTGCCCAGGATTGTGATGGCGTGCACACGGGATACCATCGTCCTTGCCAATTTTTGTGAAGGTAACCGGTCGTGTATCCTACCGTCAACACCTGCGAATAAATATCGACCGTTTCGGTCGATCATTTTGCGAATTATTTTTCGTTCTGTTTGTTTTTTTTTTCATTCCTAAGGTCAAATCTCAAGGTTGACGAGTTTGAAACAAGGACTCACATCCTGATTCTCGATGTAAAATTGAGTCAGTATGCTACAGTCCTTTTCGTCTTTTCCATTCGGACATTGCTCCTGCCCATCGCATCGCTGCGAAAGAGGCACGCAATTTCCCCTTCGACGACTTCTCGTCCAGTCTTCGCAGCTGAAGGAATTCGGTGGACAACCTGATTCGTGCCAAATGGGCAATAAAAAAACAGAAGTAAAAAATATTCATCACATCGGTCGATGCCTCGAGGGCTTACGAGATATCGGGGACGGTATGTTTGAATCGATTAAGAGAATACCGGTGTTGTGGGAATGAAATTCTGTCGGCGGATATATTTTTGTGAAAGTAGGTCGTGGCGACGAGCCGGTAAGTTAGGAAGCCCGAGTCGCGAAAGGAATGCCAGACGTTGCTGCCATCTGGGCAGGCGAGAAAGCAAAAGTAGTTTTACTTCTTGGATAAGTTAGAATCGATCGTTGGTACGAAAGTCTCGCTCAGTAATGAAGGAATCTCTATTATCGCCCTGCGGTCAAATAGTTAGTTATTCATTAAGTAATTAGTAGGAGTGAATTTTTGCTTCATTAATCCTCAATTAAAGTGATATTGATTTATTATGAAAACAACAAATTAATAAATATTATTCGTTGCGGGAGGTGAACAATATTCCAGCCAATTACCAAAACATCCAAGTTCGTCCTCCCCGCGAGGACAGTCGAAGTAACCGTCGCAAATTCTGTCTTTGACGATTCTGTCTCGACACGAGCATTTCGTTTCGTCACTCGCATCTGGACAATCCACTCTACCGTCGCACCAAGTTGTCTTCAAGACGCAACGACTTCCGTCGTCGCAACGATGAGAATTCCTGTCGCACTCACCGGTATATGCTAAATCCATGGAGCAAAGACAAATTGTTTTAACGAATCCAGGGATTAATTAAATTCGCGTAAAGGTCAAAAGCGTAAGCGACATTCTCTCGTACCTGGATAATTCGATCCTTGCACGTTCCAGGCTGAGTCAGGAATAGAATAGGGTTTACCAACTGTCTCACTAGAGTAATCAGAGGATCTTTGGAATTCGGAGATTCCGGGTATCGTTGGAAATTGAAATGTCGGCGCGGGCATGTAGGTGCAGTAATAAGGAACTCGAGGTCCTTGTCCCGGGCCTGTAGGAAGATTCATGAAATTTGGCAAACCGTTGGGTGTCCCAGAACCCGTGGGTCCTACACGA
The DNA here is from genome assembly GCA_951802705.1 of Netelia virgata. NCBI lineage: Eukaryota > Metazoa > Arthropoda > Insecta > Hymenoptera > Ichneumonidae > Netelia > Netelia virgata. The sequence continues at coordinate 39,684,965 of OX637865.1, read as the reverse complement.
GGACCCTGGAACCCGGACGCTGGAATTCCGTATGGGAAAGTTTGGCCAGTCTGCTGATACTGCGGGGGTCCAAAAGAACCGGTTGGTTGGTTGGAGAAAGCGTATCCTTTCTGATTAAACTGATTTGCAATAAAAGGGTGGTTCGCAGCTGGGGCTGAACTACCCGGGAATGTCATGATTCCGGGCATGGATTGTTTTAGAGGTCCAGCTGGAGCAGCAGGACCCGAAGAACCGTAGAAACAGATGGGATGGGGCATCCACGAGATCGACGGTGTGTATTGCACCTGTTGGCTCGTTTTCATGGTCTCGGCAGTCGGTAGAGTTATGGAACCTCCGTCGTACATGCCCTTCACCCGTTGATATTGAGGTCCCGTCATTATTCTCGGCTCAAACTCACCTGGCATTGTCTCCTCCTCTTGGCCCTGCCAAGCTTGAGAAAATTTGCCTTTTACCGGCGCCACGGTCCTGTCACTCGACGACTCTTCCATTGTCGCGTGAGTTCTCGTTGTCTCGAACCAACCGGACGCATCTTCCTGGGAATCTTCGGTTGTTCCGGGCAAATACGAGATGGTCGATGGTTGTTCCGTTGAAACGTCGGACTCACTCTCGACCGAAAACATCGAACTTTCACGTTGAGTCGTGAGGGATTCGGGTTCCAGGCTTGACCCAGTTGAAGTCTCGAGAACTTCTTTGGTAGTTCCCGAAGGAGTTTCTTCTTTAGGAATTCCTTTCGACGAACTTTCGTCCGCCGATTGCTTGATGATCGTCGTATTTTTTATTATTTGTGTGACTTCGCGACCGTCCTTTATCCTTTGGGATTTGGAGACTTGCACGGTCTTCTCTATGTCGTCGGATATTTTCTTGATCGTCGATGGGCTCGATGTGTCAACGTCGTGAATCATGGGGGTTTTCGTCGTTTCGACTTTGTCGATTCTTTCCGTCGATTCGACGAATGACGAGCCGTCGTTCAGTATCGCCAATATGGACGACATACTTTTCATAGGTGTATTTATATGCGGATCGTCGGACTTACCCTGGTAACCCGTCGTCCTTTCCTGACTCGAAGGTTCTACGAACTTTATCGCGTCGTCGATAGTCTTTTTACACTCGACGCACTGCAAATAATCCTCGATCGGCCAATTCGACTTGGTCGTTCCATCCTTGAGCTTTAACTGGTCCACCAATTTATGAAGATTTTGAACATTGTCGCCGGTCGTTTTGATCACCGATTTCATCGATTCCAATATCGGCGAACAATAATCGATGCTACGTCGACACGAGCTCATCTTTTCCCTCCTCTCGGTCTCGCGTTTCTCATTACGTCGCGACCCCTTCACGTCGTTGTTCATTTCTTGAAAGATGTGATCGTCGGCAGGAATCGGTTCGATATCACGCGACACTTTACTCCCCGTTCCGACTCGACGAAGTCTTCGGTTAATTGGTGATAAACTATCGCGATTTTGCAAATCGCTCGAATCGGGAGTCCGACGTTTTCGTATTTTACGAATTGCGTAATGTTTGTGCATATTTCCTACGGAGTCAGGAACGATCTCGTAGAAATTCGAGGCGATGCTGCGATGACTTTTGTCGATTTCCTGATCTTCCTCGCTTTTCAATATTTCTTCTCTCTCCGCGGGATCCTCATCGAGAATTTTTTCGATTCTTACACGGGGATAATCGTCAGCTGCGGGTAATAATTTCGGAACCGATTTATTAATTCAATTTCAACGAGACGTGAATGATTAATTTGCCGATACTCACCCGATTGCAGCGCCATGTAAATAATCGATGCGGAAAAAAGTAACAGAGCGACGATCGAGACGATCGCGGTGAAAGCCGTTATCTTGTAACGCATACAAAAATCCAAATGATTCGCGACTCCCAGGCATCGATTTCCCGATTTTTCTGAATATTGTAATTTGGAAATTTTGAAACACTCGAAATTTTTTCAATCGATTTATAATACTTACAAACGAACGTATGAAAAAAACAACGTTCATGGAAGACAACGTACCGTAATGATGTTTCGATTTTGTAAAATTTTCACTCAGTCGGTATTGTATCGACAGATCTTCCATCTGCGACGGTGCAACTCGATACCCTGCGTGCGACTCCGTCATGTTTTTCTTTCTTCTTTTTTCTTTTATTATCAATTATTCACCAATTTTTTCAACGATTCTCAAACACGAGCACATTACTAGAATAATTGACGATTATTACTGTTGGAAAATAATTGTGGAACTCATAGAGTCGCTGTCTAATAGACGACCGTAATTAATTATTCCAGCACGAAAAAAGCTTCGTAAATCTTATCGATCGTGAGTGAAGGAACACTTTCGTCGAACCTTTCGCGCGATACGTTTCGAGATGTACTGAAATTCTTATTAGAAATTTATTCGTTGTTTCCCTCGAACATGAGAGAAATTCGCGAACGTCAGCTAAATAAGCGAATCGACGATTTTGTCGCGACATTTCTTCACCACTTCCGTGATTTCGTTGGGCGAATGACTTTTTTCGCTCACGCATCGTTAGCGGAATTATCAATTTCACTGGCTATATAATTTTCGCCTCTTTTTTTTCTTTTTCTTCATTTCATCGTAGATGGACAAATCGACGTTATTACGCGTCTGGTTCACGCATGCATTTGACCTCACTTGAACATGTCGAGACTCGTGGCAATCCGGCAATCCGCCAGAACGGAGTTCATTGTACTCGACAGCCATATGTCCTTTTGCTATAACATCGATCGCTTATTAAACAAGATGCCATGAAAATATTGCAAATTATCATTATTATTTGTATCGATAATTAATTTATCATTGATCAATCGCTTTTTTTTTGTTAAATCGATTTTGAAACAAACGATCGAAGTAATTTAATTTACTCAATCGATTTAACCCAGATTAATTTTATTTTCCTGACAACAACGCTGGAATGTCTATTTTTTTGCAATCAAGCTCGACGACGAGAGAATAGAGTCGTGGGTGGCGACTGATCGAATCTTCGATTCCAACTGCATTCTCTCGATCGCGCCTTCGAAATGCCAATTTCAACGAGTCGTTTAATTTCGATACGCCGAATTAAATCGAATTCTTCGTTTCGAACACGTGATAAAGCGTAGGAAACGCCCCGCGCATTCCCAAATTTTTCATTCTCAAGGTTATATCGATTTTGAAAGTGAACGACCGATATTACCGCCAGATAGCGGTTTGCCAATGAATTCGAGATTGTGCAATCCTCTCTGTCTCCTCTCACTTTCTCTTACAATCGTCTAGCGGTGCTGCCGCTGGTACGCGCGCGCTCGCGATCGAAAGTGACAGTGCCCCGCAGTGCCACTACGATGCCCATCGAATCTGGCATCGAAATAATTTTCTCATCGAGGCTATTTTCAAAAAAAGCAACGAACTCGTAAACAAAAATACGCGCGCTTGTAAAAATTAATATTCGTCAGATTTTTCGTTACGTCGATAATAAAACCCGTCTTTCGATTAACGATCTTACGCTCGATTAACGATACGCTGCGACAATTCATTTCGGAATTGAAACAAAATAACATTAAAAAAAAAACGCATACAGAAGAAATCGTGGCTGATGCATTTTTGTCTTTTTTCTTTTTTTAATTATCTTAATACAATTGAAGTGAAGTGATCGAAAATGTGTCAGCGCTTTTTAGTCGTCGACGAGTGCAGCAATTTTTCGGACGAGCCGATGTTATTATCCGGTTCTTTTCGTTCGAACGATAAAAACGCGATGTCGCATCAGAGTCGAGTGAGCACGATTGCACGCATAGGTGCGTCCAATTAAAAGAGATAGATAGCTAGAACGAGAGAGAGAGAGAGAGGAACGAACAAAATTTCCCATACGGTCGAAATTTTTCGAAAGTGGGAAAAATAATTGTAAATAGAGAGAAAAGATGAAATGGAATATTACTGAACGTCCCTTGAAAATTCGGTGAGTAAACTCGAATTGCGCAATTAAAATTATTACATCGACGAAACGACTACACCGACACGAGTTAAGAAATATAGTGGAAAGAAATTTTTCTGAGAAAAAAATAAAGTAAAATAAAAAAGAAAAAAAATAAATCCTCTCTTTCGCGTACGATTTCTGCGTGGTATGCGAGGGGATTGTGAAATTCTCTTCGTTCGACGGTGGCGATAGTTGTCGGTAATAAAACGGCTTGCATCGTATTTCCATCTGGTAATACGAGAGTGCATATTCGAGTCAAGGAAAACTACCAACATGTGCGAACGCTCGCGAGCTTTTCACTACGTATTACCCGCTCACCCTGGTGTACAACCGCGCTGATATACAACTCGTGGATGATTACGTATATAACGCAACCGTACCTCCACGAGTTTCGTATTGAAAATTGTCCATTCCGGTATTTCAATACGAGTAAATTAATTTTAAATACGTGGTTCAAAATTCATCAGTAGAGGAAAACAATCTCGGAAGAAAGTTGAGATCACGCAAATATGAATTTCCTAGCTATTGTATAATTGTATTAGCCTCTGGTCGCTTTGAGCGTCATTGTAAAACGAATATTTGAATACGTGCTTTAAATTCCGTTGCGAAATTTCTCACGGCGTACAAAATATGATTATTATCGTTATTATTATTTACTAATAATAATAAACATATTTTTTGTATTACTATTTTTATTATATATTTTTTTTATATTATTGCATTATTTTATATTTATATTGTGATTTATTATCGACAATAATAATGTTATATTTTTAATTATGATATAATTAGTTAATTGATATTATAATTATTAATTAACTAATCAATAATATTAATACAAAATACTTAGGCCAATAAAGAATGGACGTATGTAGGATGAATATCGATTTCTTCTCTCCGTAATGCGTCTCGAAGTGACGTAGTAAAAGAAAAAAAGAAAAAAGATCTCTCGTTAACGAGGAAGTATAGGTGGCGATTTCCGGCTCTCTCGAAGATCGTGCCGATCGTTCCGATCCATAGCGAGGATGAGAGAATCCTCGATCGATGGTGGCCTGGGTAACGAAGGTCGTACGCGTCCGGCCGGCGGAAGAGCATAATGTCCGAAAGAGCGGAGCGTCCTCGGATGTCATCGGGCCTAAAGAGGTTCGCAACATCAACGAGCTATCCGAGTGAGAACAGTGTAGATTTGTCAGCCGTACCGTTCGCGTCATATCACGTGCGTCAATCATTCCAAACGACGAATTTTTTAACGACCAGCTCGCTTTTTATGCCCGCCCGCGCTCGAGAGATAGAGAGAGTGGTCAGTTATTCTTCGATAATTTCCGAGTAAACAGTACGAGCTCGAGAGAAAAGTTAACCGATAATCGACAAAAATAATATAATAACAATTCTCAAGTAGGTAAAGAAAAATTAAAAAGTGAACTCGAAGATAAAACAAAATTGATAATTTTCCAAGACCAGAAAAAGAAGAAGAAAAAGAAGAAGAAGTCCTCAAGAGAGAGAGAGAGAAAGGAACACCCAGGAGAAGGAGAATAAGTGAATGAAGAAAGAACATTAATGACCGTGACCGTATAAAAAAATATCAAAAGCGAAGAAAGAGCTCCATCAAGGAATCATCCCGTATACGAGATAAAACTGGTCCATTCTGGTGTCGCCATCAACGCGAACGTAAAAGGGATTAATCTCGGGTTAGAATCGTGTTCGTTCACAACCGCCTTCGAGACGCCTACAGTCTCCATCATTCCGCTTTTTTTTCTTATCATCGTTGGTTATCGTCCTTATCAAGCATGGACCTCCTCTCATTATAATTTTTTTTGTCATTCGGAATCGCGTTGCGACGATACGGGTCAAACGGCCAGAGACGAGATGGAAAAGTTTAACAGCGACGACGCGATCCTTCGATCGATGAACTAGAAGAGTCCATTCGATTCTTCGATCGTTCCATTTTCCCCCCTCCTTACTCTCGAACCACTCAATCGTTCGTTCTCTCTTAACCGTGTTCGAGGAGTCAGACCAATACACCTTTTCCACTCTAACGCGTCCCTAGAGCTCGCCAGTCAACGGTATCGGGGGAAACGTTCGAGCCGTGAATTTCCCTCGATCTGAAAACGTTCCGAGTCCCCGAACGTTTCGCTGAGTGGACAGAGAACAAACGGAAAGAGGAAAGAGGGAGAAGAAAAAATCCAGACGAAGGTCGTAAGTGCGAGAAGGACGATAAAAATCGTACGATTCCAGGATTCGCAAGTTTACAAATATTTTTTTTCGCTTCGCTCGACGTATTTTTGCTTCTCGACGAAATACCATGCCACGCTGGACCATCGTCGTTGCATTGCGAGATAGCGTTCGGTGAAGAGGAGAAACAGAGAAAAAAACGACGAAAAACGAACTAGTAAAAAGCGTGAGAGCTGTCGTTTCGAAGAGAGACGCGGAAATTGCATGGTAATAATCACGGTGCGTTTGTGTTTGTTTAACTCCATTGAATAACGGTACGCGATTTCCGGGCGTTGAAAATTGCACGAAATTATGAGAACGAGATGGAAACTCGCCGATGAATGTATTAACGAAACGTTCGAATATGAATTTGTTTACCAAATTAACGATAATTTATTTCTCTTATCGTTGATAATAATCGTCGAGTGCGTGCGATTCGTTACGAAGAATTATTTCTTATCCTCGCAATATTTAGCGTAACAAAATTTTACCTACGTTTTTCTTTTTTTTCTCTAAATTTTATTCGCCCGACCAAAGTTCACATTTTTTCAAATAATATTACAAAATATCGATCTTCGGCGTCGAATCGCGCGAAAAATAAAATTTATCTTTCTTTCCGTCTTGGCTCATTCTCATTCGTTAATTAAATATTGCCACATGTTCATAAGTCTATATAGAGATATAAATTTATTTTCGTCATCGTATTCCACCGGTTCGTCGTAGAACTGGCGCAGTTACGTACAGAATGAATCAGACTACATATTGTGCATATAGTGACGACGATGCCCGCGGTCCGAGCACGAGAGAATTAATCGAGGGCTCTCGCGGACGTGGGAGGAGTAATATCGGTACGCCGAGCTCGCGGTAATAGAGAGACACGCGACGCACACACGTCGTTCGTCTAAACTGGCGAATGTCCGATAGAGCTAAAGGTTACAGTCGAGAAAATGTAGTGGAAATAACGTTATCTAAATTCTCCGATTCGTCAGTTCCAGTCCATTCGTTTTTCGTCGAGCGACCGACGAAATTTATCAAACGGACTGAGATCTTTTTCTTTTTATTTTCTTTCTTTGTTTTTCTTTTTCTTTTTTCTTCTTCTAACTAAAGATATGCTTCGCTGTATTCTCCGTTCGTTTCTCACAGCCTCACGAGTGCTCGCACGGATGCGCGGAGTATCAGCTGTGAACGGAAACACGTTCGATGCAGATAAAGACTAGACGAACGCGACGCTCCTACACGAATAGTTTCCAGTGTCGTTTTTTTTCTTCTTTTTTTTTTATTTCATGACAGCTTAACGAAAGAATTTATTGATATTTTTCACGAATAATCGATTTTGAGAAAATAATCAGAAGATCGATATCGATCGATGATATTTATGAAAAAATAGAGGTATGAGATTGTTACGTTAGTTATTTTACTTCCGGCGGAATTAACACTCGAGAAATCGAGGGTGCGTAACGCAACTCGGCTACGATCGCTAAATATTTATATAAAACAATAGTCCCGACGATAACCGGAAACTAGTAGTCACGAATATTTAAAAAGCATTCGGTATGCGCAAACATTATTCGCGTTAATTACGTTCAAACATGGAATGTCGAGTCATTTTCAAAACGGAAGTACAAAGGGTGGCTCGAGGAGGGCTGGAGAGATGGATTTCCGATAAGGTTCCGACTTGGACGCGTGACCCTTCGAACTATAAATAACGTGTTGACTCTATATATATATATATATACTTGGTCAGATAATAATAATAATTATTGATAATTAACAATTAATACAATTGTTTATACTCGGAATATTTTTATAATTGTCGCACGTGCTCGATGAGCGGGAGAAATGTCTGTGGAGAGGAATGCGCATCGTTGATGGAAATAATTGGTACCATTTCGTTATTTGAGTTTCCCTCATTAGCCGGCATTAACGACCCTCATTATCGATCCGTAATGCAAATAGCATTAGCGCAGCCGCGTGCTTTGGGGTTGTTTGGAACTTTTTTAACTCCGCTTAAGGCAGGACCCCACTGTGACGGTTAGAAAAATAAGCTTTTTTTCATGAATTTTTTTAATTTACTTAATGGCTTTTTTTCGGCCTCAATTAAAGATACGTTATTCCACGTACATTAAAGCAGATTCAAGTACGATACATTTTTCTCGAAACCACATTTTTCGAACTCGAGCAATAATAGTCGGATATGTAAATTTGTTGCACGAAATTTTTTGTAATAGCCGTTTTTTTAAAACACTATTTCTTGAATAAAAATATTTTAGATGAAAAATAAACAAAATCAAGAACTGCTATGCTCAACGATAGTTATCACAATTACAAAAAACATTCTGCAAAAATTTCAGTCGGTTCCTGCCTTAATTAGCCCCGCGAATTATTCACTTCGTTCGATTTTACCCCAGTGACCTTTTTGTATTTTTTTAAACTCTTAAATCTTGGGAAATAATGATAAAGGTTGTTGCTCTTTTATTTTTAAATAAATTCAATGTTGACCCACTTGTGAAAAAGTGCGAGAGGAGAACCGGCTCCCCGGTCGCTCGGTTCTCTCGCAATACCCGAATCTTCAATGCGAACATATATATATACATATACATATACATGTGGTTATAATTTCACGTAATCGTCAGATCGCGAGTCAAACCCAAGGAAACCGGCCGGTTCGACGAAGATAGGCGTCGTCAGTCGAAATTCAAGTGTCGAACGAAATAACTCAGCCGGTTTGATCGGTCGTCATTGTTCTTTTCTATGACGAGATCGCGAGTGAGTCTATTGTTTCACTCGCGCAGAATGTTTTTACGAGATAAGTGACGAGATAGACCGACAGTCGAGTGAAAAAACGATCGATACGACGATAATCGAGTCAGTTCGTCGATGATAGTCGGACCGGTCGTGTTAGAGCCCGATTGAAAAGTTCGAATCCTGTGCACGTTTCTATTTTCTATTCGCCAACGGAAGAAAATTCTTCGGGTACTTATACAAACTCGTATTATCGTTTATCGACTCTCGATCATTTTTATCTTTGGATAATCGTCTATGTTTTTACATTTATAAATCTTGCTCTTGACATGTCGAAGATAACTATTCGATCGTAACGGTGCGGTTAGACATGCGAGATTTGCGTCAATCGCCAAACAAAAATCTTCCGTGCTCGAGCATTAATTAAGGCATTCGAGCATCACGGCACTCGGCGAATATTCGGCACTCGGCGAATCCCGCATGTCTGGTCGCATCTTTTTACGTTGCGATATTTGTTATTCATCCGTCGTACTTTTTTATTGTCTCGTTTTGTCGTAACAACGTTCGAAAAATCCAATCGATATATCGAAGAAAACAATAGTAACATTGTGATTATAATTCGAGGATACTGATGACTGCGGTAAAGCCTCGTAATCTCTAGCTATAATCTCATTGTTTCCGACGTTGTCTCTTTCCCACTAGCGCAACTTTAAGGCCGGCGGTCCATTTAGAAAGACGATAACGATCGAAATTTGTTTTATTGCTGAAATCAATAGATTATATTCAAGAATATGTAGCCAAAATTTCACAGTCAAATTCTAAGAATTTCCAGAGATAGAGAGCCGGACGTAGTGGGGAATTGAACACCTGCGTGCCCTTTGTCGTAGTGCTTCGCCCGTTGACCTACTTTAAAGCGTGTTTTCTCGACTTTTCATTTCTACTATTTTACCCAATGCGTGTACAGGATTCCTAAAAAACTAAACGAGCTATCGGTTTCATCCAAGTTGCGTTATCTTCATTATAGTTTTCGCTTCTACGGGAGCTAAAAAAACCTAGAAAAAGGTTTTTTAAGCGACTTTTATACCCAGTCGGAGTGATTTTGTTTCTTGAAAAATCACTTTTTTGTTAAACCTTCCACAAAAATTCGAATTTACGTGTTTTTCCCGACTTTTTTAGTTCATATCGAAGAATATTAGATTCAAATTAAGAATCTTTTTTATGGTTTTTGTCAGACAAAAATTGCGAGCCGTATCTTGTACACAAATTGGACACTTCGGTGACGCAGCCGCTCCACGAATTCATTTATAACTCGAGTTATAATATATTGTTGGACATTAAACAATTTGTTTGTTAGTTCAAATACATATCAAACTATTCTCAAAAGCTCATTTGGCTAATTGGTTTTCCCCGTCCTACAACGCTACGCGAAAACGGCTTAATTCGGGCCGTCCAAATGGACCGCCGGCCTTAAGCTTCCGGTCGTCGCGTACACTCTGTTATATACGAGTTTCACGTATTTCCGTTTGAACTGTCGCTCGTGTGTTTCACTGAAAAATTGACTCAAATATAATCCCTCAAACGTGAAACTTATGGGAAATTCTCAAAGAGAATTAACGAACGCGCGAGGTATATATACGTGTCTATCGCTAGTTTAAAAAAGTGAAAGTATTTTTCGCAGCATCCCGTTTGTAGGTCGTATACTGTACCAAGGCTGAATGCCGAAATAAGCCGTCCGAGCTCTTTAAATTCGTTGATACGTTGCATGCGTATGCTAATCTCGAGAGTTGACAAAACCGATACACTCGCGCTTACAACATTTTTCACACGAAACGTCTTACCTTTGAAATTTCGACGCAATTTCTAGAGATAAAACTCTGATTGGAATCTCGAGTACACGAGCTAAGCGCGTTGAATAAGGTAAATAAAAAAATAGCGTGTCATGATCAACGAACCCAGTGATGAAATAATCGACGATAAAAAAAAAATATAACGAAGATGCATATTATCGGTCGAGATTGATCGCGTTCGAGGAAGAAAGCGGTCGATTCGTGTCGATCACGAACGGATAAGGAAAATCTATTCGACGATCTGAATAAAAAAGGGTCAGTCGTTATTGATCTTCGATTTCGGAAGAGGATGACATTCCTGGTAATTGTATGAAAAAAAAAGAAACGTTCGATAAAATCTCCGGTGACGATCGTGTTTCGGTGAACCAATTCGAGCTTCGATCGACACTCGCATTTCGCTTATCGGAGAACGAACTTCTCCCGATCGTTCGTTGTTAATTTTGTACTAGTCGGGCCCAGATGAAACGCGAATTGGAAAACCGCGGAATTTTCAAATTGATCGAATTACGCGAATATCGAGTTGGAAATGGAAATAATTGAAGTGAAGTACCACTCGTGGGATTTTTTATATAATATATTTTTATCTCCTTTTTATTGGTACTTTGGTCATGATTTTGTTCACACCAGACTGGACTAACAGTCAGCGAGATAGACGAGGCGAGAGTGCGAGGAGAGGGAAAAAGTAAATACCCCCTCATCAGACAGCTCGTATTTTTCAGACCGACAAAACGCGAGACAAGAGCAGCCGCTGAATGGATTGGCAAACGGAAAAAGTCCGTGTTTGCCGCGGACAGATCGTTCTCTGCGGGTTTTTCATCGGTCTCGTCGCAATGCTGCCGACTGCACAAGCCTCGTATAATATCGGCGTTGGTATCGCCGATTCCACCGGACCGGTTGCCGAAATTGTATTCGTACGTTCGACCTAAATGTACATTCATTACCGTCGAAACGACGGAAACAGGAAAACGGAATATATTTTAAAAGCAATCTGTGTGTGTTTGTTTTTTTTTCATCAGCTTGGTTACGCGAAAATGGACCAAAAAGGTGCAGGATTGCATCTGCGAACTTTCTCGAGAGCTTTCATCATCGACGATGGTGAGGAGAGATTCGTGTTTGTGAGCGTGGACAGCGCGATGGTGGGCCACGACGTGAGAATGGCGGTGAGTTGAAAAATTTCGTTTATTTTGAAATTCGATGGTTCGATAAAAAATACGATGGAACGAGTGAATAATAAATTCACTCGTTTTACTAAAAAATTAAGTTCAACGACTATTCGACGAATCGTTCAAATTCGAACAATTGGATTTTTTTTTTAATTTAATGACAATTTTTATTTCGTTGCAGGTGATCAAAAAGTTACAATACAAATTTGGCGATTTGTACAACGAGAAAAACGTTATGATAAGTGCCACTCACACTCATTCGAGTCCTGGAGGATATATGCTTTACGTCCTCTTCGATCTCACTACTTATGGCTTTATTAAACAAAGCTTTACAGCTCTAGTCAATGGAATAACGAAGGTTAGTCAAGATCGAATGAAATCAAAGATATTTGTTATTTTGCGTTTCAGTCTTTCGAATATCACAAATAATTATTATTTCCTTTATATTTTTGTTTCACAGAGCATCGAGCAAGCTCACGATGCCGTAGTTCCGGGAAAGATATATCTCGGTTATGGAGAAGTTCTCGAAGCAAATATAAACCGTAGTCCTTTGGCTTATATGAATAATCCTGAAGCCGAGAGAGAAAAGTGAGTGGGCATGAAGATAATACGCGCTATAATTAAAAGAGTTTTGCCGTCTGGCAATTGTCTCGCCACTGACCACGTTTAATCGGATAATTAATACGTGTCCGTTCTGTTTCTTTTTGTTTTATCTCGTCAAACAGATACGAGCACGACGTTGACAAAATCATGACTCAACTACAATTTATAGCAGCTGACGGTCGTCCGCTCGGTGTCATAAACTGGTTCGCGGTACATCCCACCAGCATGAACAATACCAACAGACTCGTATCGGCGGACAATGTCGGCTATGCAGCTGTGCTTTTTGAGAAACGTTTGAATAAGAACGCGATGATTGGAAAGGTCAGTTTTAATAAACTGGAGCAAATGACGTAGAAATCCGAAGTCCATGTGTACAGTGAACCGATCATGTCTTTTATTCGACCGATCATTAAGGAGTTAGAGTCACTTGTAACGTTCGAAAAAACCCTTTTTTTGAGATTTTATTTTGAAGACTAGTTTTATTATTTTTTGATAAATTTTTTAACATTAACTAATACATATATAAAGAATATAGAATAAAATTTTCGAGACAAAAATAATAATAAATGGCCAAGATATAAGCCAGTATGCGAGGGGTTGAAATAATTAAGGGGGTTTGCGGTGATCACTGCTCCTCATCACTGGATCATCCGAAATCAAAAAATTTAGCGGGGATCATTAGTAAATCCTATTACGCGGTCTTTGAACGAAGGATTAATAACAATTTTGATTTGTGACAAAATGAAGAATGTTCAAAGGCACTTTTTTGTCGACACCAATTTCACCCATGTATTCGACTATAAAAAAAAACTATTTATCGCAAATAAAAATCCTTCGTTCAAGGACGGCAAAATGATGTTTAGAATAAGTGGGAAAATTTTCAAAGCGATCCGTCGAGCCGTTCTGGAGTTACAGTGATCACCGACTTTGAAAACGTGCTTTCGAGAAAAACGCGTTTAAAGTTTGCGTCGAGCGTGCAGCTAACCACTACCTACCTACTTGTACTCACTCGACGGGTTTGCGCTGAAAGTTGCATGTCTTCGTAAATAATGCCCCAATTTGTCCAAAATTTTCAGGAAATCCTTTTGAAACGTTGTCCTTTTAGAAACTGCAAACAAAAATAATTTTTTGTAAATGCTGAGTGACTCTAACCCCTTAAACAAACCTGTGAAAATATCGATATTTATCAATATTTGTTTTCCTTCGATCTCTCTCGAATTGATTTCGTAAATCTATTTCCTATCGATGATTTCAGGGTCGTTTCGTTGCCGCATTTGCCTCGTCAAATTTGGGCGATGTATCGCCTAATATCATGGGTCCAAAATGTGAATTTACTGGCGCCGAGTGTTCCGCCCAGTACACGTGTCCTGGTAAGAACGAAATGTGTTTCGCATCGGGTCCTGGCAAGGACATGTTCGAGAGTACGAGCATCATCGCTCACAGGATATTCGAAGAGTCAATGGTGAGTCAATTTTTTACAAACGTATTACTTTTATTAGTTTATTAGAAGAGAGGATGAAACGCGATCATCGTTTTCATCAAATGGAGACGAAAATTCTTTGTCAAAAATACAAGTTTGATAATTTAAGCAATGGTTGATCAACGTGGATGTTTAGTATTTTGCGTAACCGTAATCGCCGTGATGAATCGGCGCCGCGTATACGGCTGGTGCGGCGTATTTGACGATCGGTACTGCGGGTGGTGGGTGAACAGCGTGTCCAATTTTCTTGACGACAGCGTTGAAACCATTGTGAGGATCGGCGGTGTAGTCAACGACGCGAATAGTACCGTCGGGCTCGTTCAGACTGTAGGAACCCTTGACGATGTCACCATCGCGTTCCTCGTGCTGGCTCTTGACGTCGCCGGTGTGAGGATCGTTGACGCCATAGTTAAACGAGTATTTCGGATAGGCCTTTAAAAATATTGAACCATTAGAGCTTGACGTTAAATTTTCGTTCAAAACATTAAAAATCAAATATAATCTTGTTCCCTCGAATCTCCAGCATTGAACAATAGGAATTAACTTACAGGACAACTGCAGTAGAAAGTGGAATTAGTTGGCAGAATTAACTATAAGTTGAATTAGTCAATGAACTAATCGAGTCAGTCGATTAATCAGTTGATTTAACTAATCAACAAGTTTCTTTTACCAACCACCGTTTTTACTTCATGCAAATAGTCACTTTATTTCAGACAAGGGGCAAACTAGTCAACCAGAAGTTATAAACACGTTTTCTAGCGATCTAAATCCAACGTTTCTGCAAATGGCTTTACCCTTGTACACGTGTTCATTCCCACGATTTAGGATAAAGGCGCACGTGACCAAAACGTGACGCTTGCGACAAATGCTGATGACGACCAGTATGAGCGACAGAAGTGAAACTCATGGGCTATAATTCCCATCGTGCAATTATAGTCAACAATAAGTGGATCTTGTCGATAGACTTACGTAAGAGTCATGAGGTTTGATTCCGTAAGCTCCGTTTCCATAATCTCCGTGCTCGTAAGCTCCGTAGTTTCCATAGTTTCCATAATTCCCGTAGTTTTCATAGGCTTTGTAACCATGAGGTTCGTAACCGTAGCCCACCGTGGCGACCGCGGGTGCTACGAGTCCAGTATGAGAAACTGCATGCCCGTATCCACCATTGTGATGATTACCATAACCATCGTAGGCGAGAATCGAGGCTTCGCTGCAGGCAAACCCCATTGCCACGAGTGCTACGAGCTGAAAGATTTTCACGTTTTTCATGAATTAATGCAAAAATTAACTTAATCTTCCATAACCGTTAGCTCGAGGGAAACCCCCTTATAAAATACCAGATTAAATTTCAAATGAAAAATCACAAATTCAGTATCAAAATTTGGAAAAAAATCCAAACGATGGAATTCACCCATGTTCTTTGTTTTTAATTCGTTCAACTTAACACCGTTTCCTCTCGAAAAATAAGAATTTAGTCTTTTGTACGTTTGTACCTTGAACATTTTGGCGTTCTGTTGAATATGACACTTGATCCTGTGTACGGAAGCTAAGAGACTGATAACTACGAGAACGATACCGGTTGCTTTTATACCGTGAGAATGAGACTCGTTATTATTACATCGAGTAATACATCCAGGTAGGATAAATGTGCGTATAAACGGGGGATCCTGCCTTCGTGCAACGACCACGCCGGATTACCGTCGGTGACGGCTGGCCACCGCTCGCGCTTGATCCACTACGAAACGTGGCGCGTTGTGCAATTCAAGGTCTCGCCGTAATTTCGTTTTCTTTTTCTCTTCGTCGTATTTTGCTGTTTTTTTTTTTCGATGAAACTCTCCCGCGCCACCGAATGTAGAATAGCCGAGGCGTGCGATCTAGTCATAACGATCTAGTAATAACCGCGCCTATCCTTCGTAACGCCCGATCGTCATCGAAGGACGGACGCGGATACGGACGCAAAAGCGTGAGATCAACGAGAGGAGGCAAAAGAAAAAGAAAAAAAGTAGCGTGACCGCATGAAAGTGCCCCCACTCAATGTTCGATCTAACAATAAGAACGGGATCAAGTTTATAAAACGATTCGTCCGGATTTTTACGAACGCTGCTTGGTAAGGGCGTTTATCGGGCTTTCCGTGGGAGATCTCGCGTTACGGCCGATCAGCGTCCTCGAATGCGTCGGCCGATCGGAATTTTGTTTTTCTCGATGGTCGAACGTCGAGCGAAGAACAATCGAAAGAAATTGTGGAATGGAGGTAACCGTCTATTATTTCATTTCACGTAGCGACCCTGAGGTAGATCAAGGGCTCGATTTCGAATTTTTATAATTATCGAACGATCGAGATCGATCGATTCTCTTTTTTTTTTTGGTCAGAAACTAATTGTAATTATCGAACGAGCATTAAAATTTTGACACTCCTATTTCGAATCGTTAAAACGTATGAAAATAAACGAGCGGACGATGCAGGAAGGAATGGAGAATTTTCATGGTCAGATCGAAAATTCGAACGTTGTCTTCGAGTATCGAGCGAGTCTTGTTTAAACAGTAGAATAATCATTTTAGCGTATCATCAATCGTTCAAGATCGTTGCGAGGGAGGGTTGACGAGGGTCGATAAGAAAACGAAGAATAAAGATCGGAGAGAAAAGAAACGACGCGAATAGCCGTGACGATTCGAGAGACCCGCGAAAGTCGCGATGAGAGTGGCGTACGAAAGAAAATACTCCGGGGACTGTGCGAGATCTCGTTACAGTCTGTCAGTGCTGTCCTCGATAAGATGTCGATTAGACGTATCCTTCGTTGCCCGAAACGCGGTGTAATGGGCTGCTCGATTTTGAAACGGTAGGAAATATCGAAGTTGAGAAATCAAAAGGGATTCGAAAGGGATTTGACGTCAGGGTTGATAAACAATTGCTCGAGGTCCGGCGAAACGACGGATCTAAGTTTGTACGACATTGCGAATCGATCATTCGATATCTCCGGTTTTCAGCTTTAACGGAATTTATATAAAAAGCAATTTTCTCAAAGAAAAATTTATTTTCTAATGTTTTTTTTTCAAATTTTTATTTTTATTTTTTCAAATAACGAGTTTGTTTCTATAGAGAGATATCGGTTAATTGAAATTTACTGTCGACGATAATGTAGTTTGCGTCCAGAGCAGCCAGTCATAATCTTTAATTATGAGAATCCCACGTTTTTTCACGCCGTTGGCGAACTACTCTTTCGAGCGTTGGTTACTCATCGTTCATTCATAACTCCCGAGGCGAGCTTAATCAGCATGGAAAAATCAAATGCGAACGAATGAAAACCGTTATTCAAGATTTGTGCTACACGCAGCTCGGTGTTTCGCAGTGGAAAATTACACAATCTTTAATAACCGTAGATGGAAAAATCGTAGAGGGGGCATAATATAATGAGAAAACAGTATGTGAATTTCATTCATAAAACTTGCTTTTATTTCAATTAAACATCGCATAAATATTAAATACTTCGAAACATTTTATATTTATATTTTTTGTTTTTATTTCGAATAAATTTTTCCGAGGATTTCCAATGCTTTGATAAAATATGTCGTAATCACCGATAAAGTCGATAAAACACGATGTGTGTCTATTTCATTCTGTTAAATTTCGTGACAAAATTTATTTCGATCGAATGAAATTTTGTATTATTTTTTCAAATGAAAAATTTCTTGAATTTAATTCAATATTTTTTCTTACGTGAAAATTAACTTTATGTCGAGCAATAATTTTTTTGTTTTTTCGTCCAATGGCTTAGTTTCAATAATGTCCGTCGTAACTGTCGTGCGCGTAATAAGACGGTGCAGCATTAACGTATTGAGCAACAGGAATTTCCGCCGGGTGTAACGAGTGTCCGATTTTTTTGACAACGGCGTTGAAACCGTTGTGGTCGTCCGCCGTGTATTCGACAACGCGAATCGTGCCGTCCGGTTCGTTCAGACTGTACGAACCCTTGACAACGTCACCGTCTCTCACTTCTTCCTGGCTCTTGACGTCACCGGTGTGAGGATCGTTCACTCCATAGTTGAAAGCGTACTTCGGATATGCCTGGAAATATATACATATATATATATATATATATATATATATATCGTAGTTTAAACACGAGAAGTTATTTGACCAAGGACATGATATTTTTTATCCACGTTTTGATCTATGACTCTTGAGCCTTTGTCTAAAAAAATCGTTCTAAAAAGATTGAGAAATATTGCCTTGATAATTTTTTGTAAAATAATTAATATGAAAAAAATTAATCATAAAATATAGATTTTTCGTAATGAAATTGTAAAAATCGTATATCCGAATCAACAGTGATTACTTTGTTGTAAGAAAATGTACACTGCTTTGAAAATGATATAATAATATATTGTAATAATTAAGAATTAAGTAATTAATCCATTAATTTAATTGAAAGAAAATATTGGTAACTGTTCGAAGGCACTGTTTCCAGTGTAAATAACAATTTCGTTGATTAAGATCGATACTCACATATTGATCATGTGATTCGTCGTAATTCTGATAAAGTTCCGGATAGTCAACATTTGCAACAGGAATCGTTGCTAATGGGACTATCGAGCCGTGAGCTTGCACATTGCCATAACTGTAGGGGTTTTCGTAATTAACGTAAACGCCATCGACGACGGCAAGAGCCAAGATAAATAAAGCCAATTCCTAGAAAAAAGAGAGAGAAAAACAATGAATATTGCAACGAGATGATCGACTTTCGCACAAAAGTATACAAATTATTTATATCTCGTTCTTTCGAAAAAATTTACCTTGTTCATGTTGTCTCGTGTCGAATGACTCGTTTTGACTGATAATGCGTTTGATCGATCTCAGTAATTTATATAGTCAAGAAAGACACGAATCTATTCACGCTAGATCGATTATTGGTTCGACGACATTGAGAGCCCCGTTTCTAAAATTCATCAAGGTCGACGATTCGTCCGATAGAAGAAAAAAAAAACCAACGAAATGTGAAATTGTGTCCTAAACCCAGTAGCACAAATTCATCGATGCGTTTCGAAGCATTGAATTCTTGACAAGGTCGTTCGCACGTTTCGAGACCGTATTCACCGCGTCGAGGTATTATCGATATTACTCGGGTAATGGAAATTCGTTCGAAATTGTTCATTCCCATTTAATCGAGTCAATGTACAATATTCCATGCAATCGGATAGAACTTCGTTGCGAGCGTAAATTCACTCATTGGCATATAATTTCATTTACTTTTCATCGCACGTGAACAGGTGCGTATTTGCTCGCACGATAATACACGAGTTAAACTTTCAAAGGGGTATAAACATGGTGTATTCCTTTGTTTTTTAATTTCAACGAGGCTAATTTCCGCGAACATTTCTATTCACTTCGAAACGTCACAGATGTTAATCATTTTTTAATTCGACCTGCATATATTTTCGAACATGGCGTTAAATTTTTCATACAAATTATTAAAAATTGCAACTTTTACGATCAAGATGTTTTTTTAACGCGCGTACTTTACAAAACGAATAATTAACTAATTAAAATGACACGACAATGGACGAATTAAGTTAACAAATTTACATATAGATAATTATAACGACAATGAGGCTATTATCAGAAGTAAACAAAACTTTCCTCCCGAAACATCGTCCTCGGTCGTTCGCCTTACGGACAAAAAGATGTGTCGTCTTTTTTTATCGAAAAATTTCTCGTTCCACGATCTCGAGAACTCTCGCTAATTACGTCGAGAGCAAACGTCGGATACGGCGAAGTTTGTCTCGAGCGCTGCGGAAGAACATCGCGCATGAAAAAAAAAAAAAAAACAAAAAAAACAACACTCGTGTGCCACTGACGTGTCTTAGACGTTCTTGCAATCGTCGTGCGAATCTCGACAATCTCTTTCTCTCCCCCCCCCCCCCCTCTCTCTTTCGCAGTACACCCTCGTATTTTAACTAAGTAGATACCTCATTAATGTTGAATTCGTAGTCTTTGTATTAATAATTTCTCAGTCAAGGCTTGTCTTGGTGAACAATGAAGCGATGAATATGGAACGGTTTTCGTCTTCCTTTTTCGCTATCGTTTGAATTCGCTTTTATTTGTATTTGATTCATTGTCATTATTATTATTATTATTATTATTATTATTACCGTTATTATTATTATAAATATTATTGTTATTACTATTACTATAAAGTTGCCTGACTGTGTTGGATGTTTCGTTTCAAGTCCCGGGGAAAATATGTGCGACTGCACGGTAACAATGAAAACCCAGGAGTGATATTTATACGCTTTTTAATTAAGGCCGCTACGATATTCCGTATGTTTTCGCAGAAGCGCGTTTCGCGCATGAGCCGGGGCACTTAAAAGTTATAGGCGTAAATTAAAAGCCGAACAAAGAGCAAAATATTAATTAATTACGAACGCGTAATCAATTAACAAATCTATCGACGAATCGAGTCAGGAAAGTTTGGGTTGATTTTCACGGGTAATAAATTATTTCGTTTACTTTTACGTGTGTGTGGGTTTTTTGTTTCTTATATATTCTATAATTAAATACAAAAATTACAAAAAATATTGCGTCGTCGACTTTTCGTCACTATGAAAAAAAAAATTATTCTGGAATTTTAGTATAATTTTGTTCTCCCTCGCTTTTTCGTAAATGCATGCCGATTAGTTCGAGTAATGAAATCTCGGGGCGATCTCGTCACGCTTTTTGTACACGACGGCGTATGTATTTATTTACACGGTGGTGGATTTTCGCGTTGCTCTCGAAGTCGAACGAGTTACGGGGTTAATCGGTTTTTCTTCTTCTTCTTGTTCTTCTTCTTCCTTTTATCGAGGCCACATCGATATTCGATCAAGAAAGCTTTCGATAAATTGACAAGAGACGAAATTTGCGGAATTGGAGAGAAGACGATGACGAGTTGGTGGATGAGAATGAGGGGTGAAGGATTGTGGAAAAGGTTCGAAAATGTTCAAAATCCGATGGGCAACACCGATGGATCGCTCGAGGATCTTGTTGTTGTTGTTGTTGTTTTTTTTAATAGTGATGCTTGTCGAAGTCGTATCCGTAGTACTCGGGCGTCGAGTGAACGTACTTGGCGACCGGCACGGGCGGTGGATGGACCGACGGACCACCGACTTTTTTTACCACCGCGTTGAAACCATTTTTGTCGTCGGCCGTATATTCGACTATTCGCACACTGCCGTCGGGCTCGTTCACGCTGTAAGAACCGTGGACGACGTCACCGTCACGCACCTCGTGCTGCGTCTTCACGTCACCGGTGTGAGGATCGTGCACTCCGTAATTGAAGGTGTACTTCGGATGGGACTGTCGAACGAACGAAAAGAATTATTGTTTTTCAACCCTTGAAAACTGTCGCGATGAATTTTTATGCTTAATGATATTAATTTATTATTAATGTCGTATCATAATAATAATCAATTTGTTTTCTCATGAAAAATACTAATTGTAACGGTGAATTATTTATACCGAATAACATTGATTTTCATTATTATGATACAATAATAATAATAATCGATTCATTTGTTTTCTTACATATAAATTAATATCACGAAAAATAATATTTTATCATGAATTTTTGAAATAATATAATTCACTATTATTAAGTCAACTTTTGAATTATCTACATAAATAATGGAATCTATCCTGCGCGTTATGACAAGTAAATTTACGAAGAGCTCATTCAGAACGAAGCTATTTGTTTTACGTTTTCAAACCGACGAAATGGAAATCGTTGCAAGATTTATTCTTCCTCTACGACGACTTTTAATTATCTTCGGTAGAAATTTACATAAACGCTCATTCGGCAAATTTCATTAAGCAAAAGACAAACGTCACGAGATTAAATTTTCTTTCACGAGCGATTACGTCAATTCGATAATCAAATAATTATTTTAATTACGATTTCGCAATTGCGAAGTCGCGAGTATGAAGAAAATGGCAAGAGAAACTCACGTAGTAATCGTGATCGTCGCCACCGCTGTGATCGTGATGATCATGATGATCGTGATGATCGTGATGATCGTGATGATCGTGATGATCGTAATGATCGTGATGCTCATGATGTTCAGCGAGTAGATGAGCATCGTGAAGCTCGTGGCCGAACGACGAAGGTGCGAAAGTTGCGTGCAGGGGCGAGGCCGAGACCGAGTGTATCGGTACGCCGACCGTAGGCAAAACGTGATGGCTCAAATATTCGTTGGCCGACGCGAGACCATCGTAGCCCGCGTAATCGGGATAATAATTGCCATGAGCACCATTGTGTCCGATAAGTACAGCATCGCTCCTCGCGACCCACGTCGCAACGACGATACTCAGAATCTGCGAAATTCACCAAAAACAAAAATAATAACAAAATTTCGACAAAAAGAGAAAAAACGACAAATTTCAATCACGAACGATCGATCATAAAATCAGACGAACGAGTATTTTCCTTTTCTTTTCATTTGACATAATTACGAAAGAATTATTCAGGAATTAAATTACGGAGCACTTTGAACGTTATTATCATTATTATTTATCGAATTTCCTCGAATTTTTCGGGCTGAAATATTTTACGCTCGATGTTCGCAACGTTCGCGATTTAACGATGGGGAATGTTTTTTTTGTTGTTTGGTTTTTCGTTATTTTTTTATTTATTTCGTGTTGGCGCGACGAACAGTTGTAGCAAGTGCGTTGACACGGAAGCGCGTTTGTGCCGACACGAGGCGTGAAAGTGTCCGAGCGCGTGTGTGTTTGTGTGCGATATGCTGAAACGACCACTTGGCAACGTCACGCACACTTTTTTCCATCGTAGCGTTTCTTTTCCTTCGCGTACGTGCGCGAAACGTTACACGAATCGTATTATACGCGCGTAAATATGCTAATGACAAGGAATTTCTTACGTGCAAAAAATACCACTTCGCCAAGCTCTATTTTCGGAAACGATGATGCGAATCGAAGTAAACAAAAAAATACAAATAACAAAAAAAAAACGATTTGTGTAAAGAAATGAAAATCTTTCGAAATTCGTCGACGTTAACGTTTCGTTAAAATCAATTGTATTGCTTTATCGCACTATTAGTTCACTTTCGCGAGACACCGTCGGCATTAAATTTTAATCGTCTGGAAAATTCGCGAACGATTTTCGACGCATGAAAACATAATTTCGCGCTATTATGATATTCGTCTCGTGTGCACGAGTATCGAAATTATCCGCTCGTATATTCGTTCGATAATGATTTCACCCTACAGGAATCGATGATCGTTTATACAAAATTTCGTCGAAAACTTTGAAAACCTCGTAAATTTGTTCTTTGCCTCGAAACATTGCGGTATCAAAAACAAATCGAATCTCTCGTTTTGCATACATATAGAGCATTTCGTTTTTCATATATATATATATATATATGCAAAAATATATATTTCAAATTTTTCGGAGCTTCGTGTAGTCGGAAATGGCAAGGATAAATTTATTTTGATTTTTTAATACAAACTACAGCACAACCACTAAATAATTTAATCACAAAACGTTCTTCTTTTTAAATTTGTTACGATAAAATTTCAATCCCGAGACGATGAATCGAGTTCGTTATTTCGCGAATTTTAAAATTGTACCTTGAACATGTTGTCTTTTGAGTTAATGCGCCGTCTACGTATATCCACGTGGAAGAGCGCGAAGACACTGATAGTCATCATCCCCGTTCCTATGGGCTTATATCCATCCTCCCACTCGCCGACGAGAGGTAACAGCGTTTCGTTCCGGCAAATAGAAAAGAAGGTACGTGTGAACGTTCTCGTGTGTGTGTGTGTGTATGTATGCATGTGTTCGTAGCTTCCTCCCATGAGAATTTTTCGATTCTCCCATCGCAGCGAAAAGCCCGCGACACGACTTCAAGGTTTTCTCAAGTGCGAGTTTTTTGTTTCACTCTCGTGTAATCCTCGATCGAATTTTCACGAAATATGGAAATTATTCTAAAATATTTAAATACGAGAGAAAAAAAGAGTCTGAGAGGTTCGAAATAGAGCTAAAAAAAAGGAAAAATCAGTCGCGCTCTCTTCGTACAAATTCGAAAGTCACTTCAAGCGAGTCGCGGGACAGACTCTCGCTTTAGTTCCGAGTTCGTCTCGTTCCGTCTCTCTTTCGCAGTCGAAGATCCTCAACGAGCAGGGCAAGCTTTGGGCGGAAATTATTCTCGAGTTTATTTGCCGGACTTTCGCACGAGAGCCCTTTGAGACCGTTCGTCGATCGATCAACCCTCTCGAAAGACGAGATAATAGAAAGACTTCTCGGGAGAGCCGTGTGTCTCCACGTCCACCAGTTGCGCTCGCACTCGTTGTAGTGTCTCGAGTGTGGGCGAATATCGAGAGCATCGTGAGTGAGAGAGAGAGAGAGAGAGAGATAGAGAGAGATAGAGAACATCTCGTTGGTCAAACGATTTTTCTCGCTACGAGTGTTCTTACAAATAATCGGTCTCTTTTTCGAGTGGACGTAAGAGAAATCGCGGAAGTCGGAAGAGGAAATAGAAATTTTATTCGATCGTACGTTTCGACAATAGGGACGCACGATTTTTTTAAAAGTCATGCTCGGTTATAAAACGCGTTCGCTCATGAAGAACCGAACAATTAGATTAAAATCTATTATAAAAAATCATACTTTTGCAAGAATTTTTTTAAATTGCGCGTAACTCCGTTTAGCGCAACGTTAATTTCAGCCGCATCTTTGAGCCTGCGATTTGAATACAACGGAGCATTTCACGTATACACAACGAAGAGAAAAAAAGGTTGCCTAATTTCTTGTCTCGGTAATTAAATCTGAGTGATAATATTATTCGTTCGACTTGCGCGTGAAGGAGCGCGCGTGCTTACGTTTCTTTTTTCTTTTTTCTTTTTTTTTTGTTATTCCGAGGGGAAATCGAGAGATCGACGCAAGTGATAATAAACTTCGAGATCGAAATTTTGTATTCCGATCGAGAAACTTCCCCGATGCACGGATAATCATCGAAGTCTCGAC
Source organism: Netelia virgata (assembly GCA_951802705.1). NCBI lineage: Eukaryota > Metazoa > Arthropoda > Insecta > Hymenoptera > Ichneumonidae > Netelia > Netelia virgata. The sequence goes on along the minus strand of OX637865.1, from coordinate 39,659,935 downwards.
GAAATACGGAATCGCGCGGTCGCGACATCCGATGAAAGTGGCTGTAAAACGCAGGCGTTAAAAAAAATACCGGCTCTTTTACGCGATCGTTAACGATCGACCGATCATACGCGTCTCGGATATATTTTGAAAAGTTTTCAAAATTATGTAACCTCGAAACGCTCGATATTCGTTAATAAAATATAATCCATTTAAAATACGGACAATATTAATTTTCTAATAGAAATTCCCTTCTCTTATTTTCCTCGACAAAAAACGCCCTAATTTTTATTCGAATCCAAATAAGACGAATTAAATTCATTCGATTCTTAAATACCGTCTATTAAAATCAAATGCAAATTACGCAATAATAATTTCCCTTTCATTGTGATTTATTAAAAACAAAAATCAACGTCGACAAAGTCGTAAAACAATCGTTCTCAAAGAAAAAAAAAAAAGAAACGTTGTAAAAAACGAATGAAAAGGATGTCATTGAAATCGATGATATTTCACGAGCTAACGCGATATAGAAAATTTGCGTTTCTCGCATAAGCAAACCGCGATCTTGTCACAATATCCTGCTCGTACGAGTAACACGCGCTTCTCTCGACGTACACAAGCCTACGCGGTTCGGTTCGTCGATTGCGTTTTCTTGGCTGGTTCGAAAATTGACGTCTCTGCCAAGACGGTGACGAGACTTCCGTAAAAGAGATTTCGTTAGTCGTATTGCAGCGTTGGTATTGAATCACGGAGGCATCTGCGTAAATACCTAAATACGTGTAAACGTCAAGCGATACGCATAGGCGAGACGCACTACCGCTTTCTTCGACGGAACTACGGGCTTGCGTAGCCTCGCATTACCCAGCTCACGTGTTTGGTAACTCGTATTTTACCGTATTATATACATATATATACCTAAGTACTGCTGTTGGCAGATTCAACATATACATATATATATATATATATATATATATATATATATATATACACATGGTTATATATATAACCGAAGGTATACGTGTGTTTAGCGCAGGAAGATTTCGTAAACACGCAACACCGTCTCTTACGCCGCGTAAATAGGTACGTCGTTGTTGAACCGAGAGAGTTCGCATACGTTATATTACACATGCGTTATACACAAACGTGTATAATATCGCCTATGTGAACTATAAGTATATAAGTATATATATATACGGGAGTGGATATTTGGGCTCGTTGTTTTTGCTCGTCCGTCCGAGGATATATCTCGACTCGGTTCTCTGGGTTGCCGACACTCCGGTATGACGAGAAGAGAATAAAAAGAGGGAAGAGGTGGGAGGGGGGATAATAGAGCGAAACAGAAATGGCAATTTCGTGCTCTCCGACCCAAATGTTGGCCCAACGAAAAGACTACCACGGTGTCTCAACGTCAGTTATATGTATATGTTTTTATTTGATTCGGACGTGCTCTTGTTATGCTCGTTGATCATTAAGATACGCAAGATTAACATATGTATGCGTTTTTTTTTAATGTTTTGAATAAAAATTGTAGTATTTCGGTGAAACTCGAGACGTTTTATCACTTCCGGAGCGGTAATCGCGAGAGAAAATGGATTTTTGTTTGACTGGGACGTGATCCGTCGTGGTGGGTTTTTTTAACGTTCGTGAAAGCGGATTCTACTCGATGGGGATTGTTTTTATATACTAGTTGTGTCGAAATTCGTTGCATGTAAAATCACTCGTATCGGTGCATGGTAGAGTGCGGCGTTATTGGGAGTTTGAATTTATGACTTTGAAGAATTCGTTGAATATAGAGGGGTTGGATGCGATCGATAGATCCATTTTCGCAATTCTCGATCCTGTGAGAAGAGGTTCTTTTGGTGGTAGAGAAACAAGGCTCTCGTGCTGACGCTGTGGTACTTGGGTCTTGCCACGGCCCGGTTTACCATAATGTAGTGTTTGGGTAAGGAATACCATATGTGGTTTTGTTTGCGAACTTGGCTCGCTTTACCCAATTTTGTGAAATTCATCGAACCTTGGTGTAATGAGAAGATAACGTTCCCGTTTCCGGTATTTAGCAATTTACGGATGAGAAATCGAGATAACGAATCGTGTTTATGTTTTTTTTTTCAATTTTTGACTAATAAATTGTCAATTTTCAGAAAAATTACCGTCATATTTGTATTTTGCGATTTTGCGGGAAATTTTCGATTCCGAAACCTCCCTACAAAGTCTTTTTGGGCAAAACAAGATGTTAACCCCCTCAAGAGGTCGAAAGCGCAAAATTGTAATTGATTTTTCGACTTTGGGTCCGTCGAAAAAACGGAATTTTTTTTTCGGCCGAAAACACTTCTTGTAGGGAGGTTATCGAATCGTAAATTTCCCGTACAATACGATTATCATACTTTCATTTTTGGTTTTTCACAATTTATCGGTCAAAAGGAGAAAAAAACGTCAAAATTCATATTTTTCAGCTTTTGACCGATAGATTGCGACAAATCGGGAATAAAACGATCATGCTCTTATTCTACGGGAAATTTCCGATTCCACAACCTCCTTATAAACTCTATTCGAAAGAAAAAAAATCGATTTTTCGACGGACCCAAGGTCTCCTCAGTGCATAACTATTCTGGACTTTCGGCACTTTCAAAGGGTCGAACGTTTCTTTTGATCAAAACCACTTTGCAACGAGGTTACCCAATCCCAACTTTGCCCTACAACACAAATATCCCATTTCTATTCCCAATTTCTCGTATTTTATCGATCAAAATATGAAAAACTTGAATTTTCCCATTTTTCCATCTTTCGATCGTCGAATTGTTCCCAACCATGTTCGCCAATTTTATACCTACTCCGTAATCCACGCAAATGATCAATTTACCAACGTTAAAAAGTTAAAAAAAAAAGAAAAATTTGCTCATTCCGCGATGAATACCTCGTACAAAATTATGTACACTACACATTTGTATATCCGTATACCAATATGAGAACACTCGGGACTCGCCCGGATCTAGAGCGTTACCCGAAGCTCGCGTACAGTCGCGAGATTATATCCGCGCCTCTGTCTCCCGGTTAAAGGTTTCATCGATCTCGCGACCGAAATGCCGCGCTGAGAAGCGACATACGATAATACTACGTGGCATTACGAATTCCTCGTGTCCTATCCTCGTATATATGCCCACATGTACATCGTTCGCGCTTAAAAACACGACCGTGCGAATCCGTGATATATTCGTCGCTAATCTCACCGCCTCCTCGTTATTTCTCAACACCGTATTCGATATGAAAACAAAAAAAAAACAAAAAAAATACAAATAAAAAAAAAACGATTTGTGTAAAGAAATGAAAATCTTTCGAAATTCGTCGCTAATCTCGTCGCTAATCTCACCGCCTCCTCGTTATTTCTCAACACCGTATTCGATATGAAAATCGCACGATCTCTACATAGCGACCCATACATTTCGGTACCACTCACGATCCAAAGCCTTCTCGCCATTCCCCATCCCTCAAAATGTTCATCTCCTTTCTATGCTCACCCCCGAAAATTTCATCCCTCGACCCTACACCTTTTCGTGCTCTATCCTCGAATTTCCTTATTATACTCGCTTCGACAATGATATCGTGTTTCGTATTTCTTGCACCCCTGTAAATAAATTCGACTCGTCAGCGTGCGAGGATTTTCTTCGCACGGCAGGGAAAGGTCAACGGAGAATCCTCGATGGAGAAAAAGCGCGAGAAAAAAGAAAAGCCGAGAATCGCGTGGGCGTGACAGAAATGTTCGGTCGCGACAAAGGGCTGAAGGCGATACCGGGAAAGCGTGACGCTATGACCTGAAAAAAGAAAAACTAAAAAAGAAAAGTACTCAAAGAAAATGGAAAAATCTCTTCTATTATATTAATTATGAATATTCCGCTTTGACGACGATACGAGAGAGGAAAATTTCATTCGTCGACTCTCCCTCTGTACAGAAAAATAAAACCGCGCTTGTGGACGCGTATAGTCGTCGTCTTTCGTGCTCTCTCTGTGTGTGTGTGTGTGTCTGTGTGTCTATGTTTGTGTCGGTTCTGGGTGTGGAAAGCAAACCGCGAATCTCGATATCTCGGAAACTCTCACGCTCGCCACGCCGCGCAGCTTCTTGCACATTTATATCCTCTTCTCTCCTCTCTTTCTCTCTCACTCTCTTTCTCACTCTCTTCTCACCCACCGGTAAATCTTACTACGCTGCACAAAGATTATACCGCGTCGCGACGGGACTCGTGTCAATCCGAGCCACGAAGTACTTACTATACTACTACTCCACTAGCCGAGTTATGCAATGCATTGTTTACGAGTTGCCATTTCAATACAATCATGTGAACCATTGCTCGATGCTACGAGACAGAGAGGCTCTTGTTCATCATCGTAGCCTCGGAGTACACACGCAGCCTCTGCACAGTTCTCGTCGAATGCAGGTTGTACGATGCGATATAGGATACCCTTGTCTTTATATATGGGGCGTTCCGACTCGAATTACGACTCTCGACCTTCGACACGTCGTTCGAAATGTTTCACGTTTATTAAAACCGTAAAGACGAACGATTATTTTGTCGAATTTTTTAATCTTGATTTTGTTTTTCAAATTTTAATTCTTAAAAAAAACCTGTCGAAAATATAAACAATTATAAGCAGAATGCCGGAGTAGCTTGGGATCTAGTTGCATTTTTTCCGATCCGAACGCGATAAAAAATCGAACAAATTTTGTGTTTATGTAAATTCGATTAATTATATATTTAGAAAAACTGCATGGATTTTAGAATTATAAAAACTGGATGACAAAATCGAGGAGTTAATTGATCAAAACAAGAATCACATATTTATAGATTCGATGTAAAACGTCCTATAGATAACAACCCCTTCCTGCCTCGTCCTCGTACATCCACGTGCATCGAAAGATTAGGACGTGCGGTGAGGTGCACAAACCATGAGAGAATTGGCGTATCCTCAGCACGCCAAATAACATATGCCTCCATCACTGTTTCGTGCTTCGTGACGCGCGTCTACTTGCCTATGCGCATCAATATCGATTACATATGCAACGAGAGTTTCTTCACGTGACAGATGGAATTTCGAGTAGAAACGATTCGACGGAAAGACGTGCGATATATTCCCTCCGTCCTTCGGATTTTCGGTCGAGGACCGTTTCAAATCCGAGACCTTGTCGGAATAATTAGATATATCCGTTACAAAATCGTTATTTCTTGTTTCGTCTCACATTAATAACCCGATATTACGCTCGAGTTTGTCGTAACGAGTTGGCCGAATTTCGTGCTACGCACTTTCTTTTATTCTGTAATAATGGAGGGCGTTTCATATATATATATATATAGGTGTATATATATTTCACAGGTATTATGGTACGTCCAATTTCAGCGGTCGTTTAGAATTCTTAATAAAATCAAGGCTTTGCTGACATCGTTCCGTTTTTGGTTTCAAAGGTACGAAAGAGAGTCACACGGTCGTCTGAATAGAGAACATTCACATATATATGTAGGTTTAGACATATTCACACCTTGGCACGGACCGTCTCCCGCTGAGTTTTATCCGATAGCAGCAAAATCTACCGTAGTAACACGCATCTCTATCAAACTCATATTTTCTTCTGTGTAAATTCATCGCGCAACTTTTTTTTATCCTTGAAACACCACGCGTATTAAATATCCGGAATTTCGAGGACTCGTTGGACACGCCACGCCACACTTTCCAGCAGATTTGCATCGACGAAGGGGGGAGGGTGAGATAAAAAGTACAATCGCAGAGGAGAAAAAAGAAACACAATCATCATCGGGAACCAGCTCGTTGAATGACTCGGCGACCTTTTCTTCTTCTTCTTCTTCTTTCTTTCATTTTTTTCTTTCGTTATTTATTAGCCTTCGTACGTTGCGTTGCTCAATAACGCATCGATGTGCGGCGTCGTCTTGTCGCGTATTTTGCGAAACTGCGTGATCTTGCAATAACGCTCGAAACGAGCGGAAACTCGTTATGCAAACGTTTCTCAGGACGATGTTCGGATCATCCCTTTTGTAACCCATACATCGTTAAAAATGTATGGGTTAAAAAAATGACGCAGACTCCGTTGTTAATAATTTCCATCTCTTTCAGAGGGTTTAAGGGATGAAAGCTTGATCGCAAAAATATCGTAATTAAAATTGAGTGATTTTTTTAACGAATGTTTTCAAGTACGACAAAAGCTGCGGATGAATCGAACGACGCCGGTTGTACTTACTGCAACAACAAAAATCTCGTGATTCTATGGACGACTAGCTGCTCGTAATCGACTAATTAGCTCGTTAATTCGCAAGCTCGAACGATTGCACAAAATCCTCGTGGGATAGCCTCGATGTTACTTCTTGCGAAAGGGACGACTATGTCAATGGGAAACCCTCTGTGGATTATCTGGTTGAGTTCGTTGGTCTGGTTGGTTCTTGGATCATCGAAACATATCTATATATAGCTATATGATGGAACGCGAACGAAATATATATAAGAGAATTTAAACACAATATGTATATACGATACGTTGTGTTAATCTATATCCCGACTCTCGTATGGTTTCTTCTATGTAGTTTGAGGAGTCTGAAGATTACCAGAGCTCTGTTTCCATTAACGAGCAAACTCCTTCCCACGGATCCGTCTTCGCCTGACACTCGTGTAGGTACACACGTTCGCGACCAACATATCCCCTCTACTATTACCGTAGAACTCGAGCATAAAGTAGTTAGAATATTCATCTCTCTCTCTCTCTCTCTCTCTCTCTCCCTCTCTCTCTCCCTCTCTCTCTCTATTTCTGTTTGTCCAGAACAACTTGGATGGCTTTGAGTTCAACTTCGTCTTTCGTGCACCTCCGCGCGTGTATCCATTTTGAGCACAACCGTGAAATGAGCTTTTTTTCGCCAGAAAAAGCTCACGTTGAGCTTCTTGTGTTCCGAGCCGATCATAATTAAATAATGGTAATGGTGAAACGAAATCTGTTTGCGGTTTTGTTATTTATGAATCGTACTAGAAAATTTGAGATATGACACAGAGAATTGCTTTCAACGTGTATATATTTATTTATCGCGTGAACAATGAAGAAATATAGCGAGTAAAATTGTGCTGGGAATCGGAGCTCGAAACGCGACGATATTTGGGCCAATGGCAGGTGAAACTCGGGATTGCGCAATTCTTCACCTCTGATTTAACTTCGATGAACGAAAAACAAACTTTTCGCCACGAATTTCGATGCAATTTTTGTTTTCTGTAAGGTACGAAAATGTTAATTTTATCGTTCTTATCGTTTGTTATTAATATTGCATTTCTTTTTTACATGATGACCTGCCAGATTGACTTGTTTTTATCGAAATAAATGTCGCGTAGTTTAAACGATGCACGGGTTAAATCGAATGAATCAATCTTCGTGGCTTGAGTTGCGGAGGAGAAAACGCAGCGATGAATTTGCAACTGGAACGATGACTATGTACGCTGACTAATCAGTGCGTGTCATGTGTCATTGCGATGTGCGGCTCAGACATTTTCTCATCCGTTTATCCGAATGAATGAGATAATTTATTATTCAAGGCAGACTAATTCATCCTTCGCACAATCATCGCGATGGAGAATCGGAAATACGATGAAAAGCAGACGTGGCTTTTGTCGACCGGTGGGAAAGAGCAAAGGTCATCGGTGCGACGAACATTAATAAATACCTAAAAACAAAAAAATCCGTTTGCCCGACAAACGATGCGACGCTCGATACTGTAAAAATAAAAATTTCGCAGATTATCGGATTTCTCGACAGAATTTACATTACTGAGAAATAAAAATCTGTTCCATTTTCGTCAAATGAATGATCCAGGGATGATTAATTTTTTTATTCGTTTCTTTTAAAACCGGCGACATCGCGAATGTATGTCGAAAATAAGGATGATATTTGTTCTATAAGTTTCTCGTGGAAAAGCTCGAGGCTGGCTCACGCATTCTCGGTAGTAAATCATGTAGGATATTTATGAAAGCGCGTGGATACGACAAAACGTTTCATTTTCACATATTATTTTTGAATTTTCAGAGCTTGACGCGACAAATAATTCCACGAAACGCGATTTAATTCAACCTTTTCATTTTTCGCGACGTCTGTTCGCAATATTATTTGTCGCGATATTTTCTTGATCGTTGGCAGAAATATTTATTGATTCGAACCGATACAAAACTTCGTTTATTGTTCGCCCATTTTTTTATTAGATATATGAAAATTCATTATCAAACAATTTCAATTTTCTAAAAAAATACGATTATTTTCGAGCACCGCGTTTTATTTTGTTCCCTTTCCCTCGACTAAAATAAACACGTAAAAAAAAATGTAATTAAAAACTATTCCACCGTAATTGTACATAATTATCTCGTGGACCGCATCGTTTATCATTTCTGACGGTCGATCGATAAATTCGAATAACGTGCCTATTATGATAAAATATTGAGATGGTAATAAAAAAAACGTAATTATTCCGATTTGTCTCGTCGAGAGATGTGGGTTTCTCGAACGTCATCGGGCGTGTATGTGGACATGTAAACATGGTAATAAATGTAACTCGTGTGAACGTCGCGAGACTCGTTCTCCCAGTAAAAGTGACGGAACTCCTGTATTGACTCGTCGCTCTTTAATGTATTCCATAATAGCATCCTCGTTATCTAATCATAATACGTACCATGGCATACATTTAGTCGCGATTAATTGATCCCGATATCAATCGGACACAGATGCAGGTTACAAAATTGTATTTATCGAATTTGGTACCAGACTCTCCCTATTTCGCATTATTTTCTCTCAGAACGGACCACTGTACAATCACGATTTCTCCGTTGCCAGAAAATATCTTTTAGCATCAGAAAAAATTGTATTTATGCAAAAATTATATTTAGGTTACATTTATTTAATTTAATTTATTAATTTTCAAAATTTTAATTATTTTACACATTTTATATATATTTTATTTGATTTTGTTTACTTTCAATAAACGAGTAAAAACATTCTCGGTTGTTCCCACCAGATTTTTATTGAAATATTTAATTAATTAAGAATTTAAATGAGAATTTCAATTTTTCATTATATTAAGAATTTAAATGAAAATTATCTACGTGCCTTACTAAAGTATGACAGTAATATTTTTATCAAATATAAAGCAACCAACCACATTCTTGCTCCCGTACACCCAACCCCAAAAATTCTTCGTCGTATTTTTCGTTCGTCGTTTCTCGCATCTCGCAACTCGACGTATTAAAATAACAAGAGAATAAGTGAAAAGTCGAAACACCTTCTAATTCAGCCGGGGCTCTCCTCGAACTCGTTTTCAGCTTCGTTTGAACAAATGCCATTGCTAGAAACTGGTGGTGCCTTTGAACTCGCTCCGTCTTTCTTCCGAGTTTCATGAATAAGAGAGAACACCCGCTAATAATCATAAGAATTCCGGAGGGAAAGACGAGACTGGGTTAGACTGTGTAAGCGTATGCACGACTCAAAAGTAGTAGATGAGGAGAAAACGAGAGACTAGAGAGACGGAAAATAATTAGTGGCCTGTTAGCTGATATATTTCGTTCCTTCTCTGCCTTTCTCTCTCTCTCTCTCTCTCTCTCTCTCTCTCTCACTCTTTCTTGACAATGAAGTCATGTGTCAGCGAATTATGCAACCAGCGACCGCAAGAGTTATTTCGTGCACGTTTCGGGAAGGAAATTTTTCCGTTTAAAAATCCTCCGAAACTCGGTCAGTCTTGATGCTCGATTTATTTTTGTCTCCACGCGTTCGTGCGGAATTCCAATGTCGCACGCAATAAATCAAAATCTTTAGGAAAGTTTTTCCCCCGTTTACGCCATCCTCGTACACGATATACGTGCAATAATAAGTTGGCGACCAAATTTCATATTTCACATGCACTTCTCGTCTCGTCAAACTTTTTCTTCCATTTGCATCATATTATAAAATATGTTCATCACAAGTGTGTCATTCTTAAAGCGTCGATCGAAAATCCGCTTAAAGTTATATTGAGTTATATCGAGTTACCGGTGTCTCGAACATTCTACGAAATATCGATCGTTTTCAAACTACTTTTTATAATTATAATCATTATAATTATTTTTGTTATTACGATTATTATTATTATTATTAACGAGAATTTATTCGTCGAGATATATAATGTAGCGAGGAGTTCCCGGAATACGAAATGGAAATAATATTTGTTTGCCCATTTACTTCCGGACTCGGTAAAAATGTATTCCGGTCGCAAATGCGTCGTGGCCCCCTTTCCACCTTTACGCCACCACGACTTCCACCGTTCCATGTGCATCGTCGTACACAAATTCCCGTTTACTTCAAAGCCATTTCACGACAGCTAAACTTTGAATGGAACTCCATGAAAAGCACCATATTGTATCGTTTCAGAGAATTTGGGACAGAGGCAACACGAGGGAAATCAAAGGGCCGTTAAGAGTGGTTCACCGCTATGTAAACATGCCAATACAAAAAGCCGAATTCTACAACGAAACGACCAAACAAATGGAGGAAGTGCGTAATTAGCGTTTCGTTTAATCGCTATTCATAAAAATGATTTAAACATATTATTTGAAAATACAATTAATCAATAAATATAATAATTATCATTATTTATATTATTTATATTATTATACTTATTAACAGTGAGAAATGAAAATTAATGTTAATTGTTGGTAATGGTATTAATGTTTAATAGGTGACAGGGTGCGAGCCAGCAATGGGCTATAGTTTCGCTGCCGGAACGACAGACGGTCCTGGCTCGTTGTCGTTCGAACAAGGCACGACAACTTCGAATCCTGTATGGAATGCCGTAAGAAACTTTGTCGCTGCACCCACCGACGAGGACATTCGTTGTCACGGCGCAAAACCGATTTTGCTTGCGACCGGTCGAGTAAGCGAACTAATTTTACTTCGTAATTTTTATCTCGCGCTTTAAAAAGCGAACGACCGAGCTTTTATCGAATATTACAATTTTTCATCCGGAAACCAAAGGTTGGCTACAAGCTTGTAAAGTTTGCAGCGAAGCTTTTACTGCTTCGTTTCTCTCCCATTACGATCTCTCTCTCTCTCTCTCTCATCCACGAAGTACAAGGGGAGCGCGAAGCGCCCGTAATCCTCTCTTTAAGCTTGTATGAAGAAATGCTTCAAGTTTCATAATTCCGCAAGCTTATTTCCCACCCCTAACCAGAATTAAACGCCAAAGAAGACTCTTGTTCGTTCACCAAATGTAGGACAAATTTTCACTGCTACCACTATTTTTCCACGAATAACGCCGTTGTCGTGCGAAATTCGTCCGTTCGCATTCTCGGCAGAAGCTCCGTTTTTATGTTTCTCGGGAAGTTTTATTTTGACCGCTGGTTCCTTTTTACGGGGTTTAGTTTTTTGTCCGTTATATAAAATTCGATTTTCGGAATTTTGTTTCACGACCGTTTCTCACATTTCACCGAATTCTCCGTCATATTCTTTCGTACTTTTGAATAAAATATACCTATGAAAAAATAGAAATAAATATAATTTGGGCAAAAATCGAAATTTATTGATTAAGTAAAATTAATGTACAGAGAGAGAGAAATGTTTTTTTCAGATGAAACTCCCGTATCCATGGCAGCCAAAAATTGTCTCGACTCAGATTGCTGTTATCGGAAATTTCGTGATAGCAGGAGTACCGGGCGAGTTCACGACAATGTCCGGTAGACGAATGCGCGAGACCGTAAAAGCGGCTATGAGCGACGTTGGTCAAGCTGATTCGGACGTTGTGGTCGCTGGGCTTTGTAATACTTACAGCGATTACATTACCACGCCCGAGGAATACCAGGCAAGTAAACTCTGGGAATGGATAAATTTTGTTTCCTTCAATCGTTCGATTAAAAATTGATTATGATTAAATTCAATCCTGATTACTCGACTGACATACGTTCGTTTCAAATTCAAGATTCAACGGTACGAGGGTGCTTCGACGATCTACGGTCCGCACACATTGACGATTTATCTCAAGCAGTATCGGGAGCTAGTGATCGCAGCTGTCGAGGTAAGTTATCGTTTGTCCAAGTTTTACCACCCTTTTTCTCTTTTCTTCGTTAATTCTTTTATCGTATCGTTTTATGTTCAACAGAAAATAAATTTGGAACCTGGACCTTCGCCACCGGACATGACGACGAAAAATTTGATAAGTCTTCAAACTCCCGTTATCTACGATACGTCCAAATGGGGAAGAAGCTTTGGTGATTGTCTTCGTCAACCCCCAAAAGTCGCAGGTCCTGGTGACCTAGTAACCGTACGATTTGTGAGTGCACACAAATATTATCGAGGAGACAAGAGAACATTCTTTATAAAATATCTTCGTTTGTCGTATTTCCGATGCATGAACCACGATGATATTCATTTTTCTCTCGAATCGCGTCGTCTGAATTCGGACGCGGTACGAACGTTTCAGGCGGTTTAGAAAAGAAAAATCGATAGATATTCTCGGCACGAATGTCTTCGGGTCGCGCGAGCATGTTTCTCGGTCGTAAATTTGATGCTTCGGGCACTTTACCACCGCGAATGGATTGTATAAGGTCTTCACGTAACCTCGTTACATTATATTTTGTTCTTACACTCGGAACGCTCACGACGTACAATATCGGTTGCACAATCTTGTATTTTTCTAAGAGCAATTTCATTTTCCCGATAACGTCGTGGCGCACAACCCCTCGAGCGAAGAACCATCGTTCGTATCGACGATTTCCTGATGATTATCGTGTTTTGTTCTCGAAGAATAATTTCATCCCCTATTGCCGAGCTATTCTCGCTTTCAGTATTTTTCCAAAATGGGAATCGAGGACATTTCGACTGGATAATTCGAGAATGTTTATTTTATCGCGAGCCATAAAAAAGTAGGTACGCGGAGAATTTATCGAGAATTACAATTCTCGGACGAGAGAATGAAGATTTGTCGCGATCCTCGTGAGTTTATCCTTCGAAAAATTTAATAACGAGTCGTTTGAAAACGCACGTGCGAGTTCGCGAACGCGATGAACGCACAAAGGCTTCGCATAAAAAAGCTACCGCGAAAGTCAGGAAAAACATTTGATCGTTGTCGACAAACTCTTCATAAACGGGGGTTATTATGCGGATTTCTTGCGAGAAAAACTAATATGATACGAGATTCTTATTAAAAGCCATTGTTACGCGGATAAAATTTTCGACAGAGACATCTTTTTTGCGGTAGTTCGGAAATCGCAGCATTTAGCAACGAGTCGTTGCTGACCTCCGCCAGATGACGCGACGCGGGTCTGCAATAGGCCCTGATAGAACCAGACGGGTGGAGCGTCGAGTTACGTCCCCTCCAAAATTTCGAATCTGATATTAAGGCGTTAGAGTCACTCAGCATTTTCAAAAAATAGTTTTTTTTGGCATTTTCTAAAAGTACAACATTTCAAAAGTATTCCCTGAAAATTTTAAACAAATCGGGGTATTATTTATGAAGACATGCAACTTTGAGCGCACCCTCGTTGAGTGGGTACAAGTAGGTAGGTAGTGGTAGCTGCACGCTCGACGCAAACTTTAAACGCGTTTTTCTCGAAAGCACGTTTTCAAAGTCGGCGATCACTGTAACTCCAGAACGACACGACGGATCGCTTTGAAATTTTTCCCACTTATTCTAAACATAATTTTGCCGTCCTTGAACGAAGGATTTTTATTTGCGGTAAATAGTTTTTTTTTTATAGTCGAATATATGGGTGAAATTGTGGTCGAGAAAAAAGTGCCTTTGAACATTCGCCATTTTGTCAAAAATCAAATTTTTTATTAATCCTTCGTTCAAAGACCGCGTAATAGGATTTACTAATGATCCCGGCTAAATTTTTTTATTTCGGATGATCCAGTGATCACCGCAAATACCCTTTTTTATTTCAACCCCTCACAGACTGGCTTATATCTTGGCCATTGATTATTATTATTTTGTCTTGACAATTTTATTCTATGTTCTTTATATACATATTAGTTAATCGTAACAAATTTATCAAAAAATAATAAAACCAGTCTTCAAAATAAAATATAAAAAAAGCGTTTTTTCGGGCGTTACAAATGACTCTAACTCCTTAAACCCCGTTATATCTGAAAAGTGGTCGTTATTGGTCATCTTTCTGTCTCTTTCTCTCTTTCTATAAACACATACGTATACACATCCCGAGGGATCTGCATAGGCAATGTAAATATAGCGTGAATCAACATGAAATCGCTGACCAACATATATAATTAGATAAGTCTATATCGAGTGCGTAAACGTCCATATTTGCGAACACGTCAACGAGCAATAATAGCGATTGGCCCTATCTCACTTTTTTATGACGTTGATTATTATTTTTTGTACATTTTTTAAATTCATTTTAATTTTGCATTTGATAAATGACGGATATTCTGGTTGCACTTGAAGAATCGTTCGCCCACGGTCTTACCAACATCCTCGAAGTATCTTATTTTCATATGCGCGTTATAGCGTGGCTTTCACGGAACGAGCGCATGTTGAGGGGGTTCGTTTATATCAATTATGCTGCAGCGAACTATATTTTTTCCAGTAATTTAAAAACCTCTTTATTATTCGTCCTGATGAATAATTATTCGATTATTCAAGAGCTTTCGGAACGCGAATAAATTTTTATAAAGGTATTCTGCGTACTGTTTCAGGCTGCAGGCCATCCGAGAAATAATCTCATGACCGGAAACTCGTTCTTTCTTGTCGAGAGACTTGGTGACAATGGGATGTGGATCCCAGTTGCCAACGATGCTGACTGGGAAACAAGGTTGGTGACGATATAATAATCGAGAAGGTCGAGTAAATGAAAGACGGTCGAATTTTGTTATAATAATTTATTATATTTTATTATATTATCCATTATATATTTTATTAAATTTTATCACTGATATTTATTTATTTTTAAGAAATATAGTTGTCAATTTTGTAAGATATCTCGAGTATTTATATACTCCTGGGTATATCCTGTCGCTGACTGTTATCGGTAGTCGATTATTTTGTTGACTATATTGATTTTCAATTATGACAGATTTCACTGGAGCAGAACTTCGATAATATTGGGAACCAGCGAGGTTGAAATCACGTGGGCGATTCCGGACGACGTTGCACCTGGGGAATATCGAATCAGGCACGACGGTTATTATCGTTACATACTCGGTGGAGTTTTTCCTTATCGCGGCTTTACCAGTCCGTTCAAGGTAAGCTAAAACCACAATATTTTTCAAACTAAAAACAATCTTGGGTGTCCAATAATTTTTCAAATTTTTAAATATTCTTTTTTATATCTTAGGTAACCGGCAAGGAAACGAATTAGTGTAGCTTCGATCGATCCCAAAGACTCCCACACTGCGGCTATGAAACCGTCGCTGGATAAAATATGAAACCAGCGGAAGGCGGCAAATTACACGAACAAAACAAACAAACAAAAAAAGAAATGCAAATACTCTTCACAATGTTCCACGTGTTTCATCAATTGTGATCATCTTTGTTTTCTGACGACTATATTATTAAATTTGTAAATAAGCGAATCCTAGCGATTCATAAACGTACGTGTGTGTTTGTATTTATTTTTTCTCCATCGTCTCGTGCGAATATGCAGTTCGTACAATTGAAGTGGCCTTACGAAACACGTGCCAATAATTCTTCAACTTTTCACTTCGCACGGTTTCACTCGCCAGTCGGCTAATTGCGAGCCCGATATTGTAATCGTTCGAGCTTGGGAAATTGAAACACCGAGGATGTTGCCAAATTTGTATACCGGAACATCCTCGATAGTGACCGATTGGCGAATTAATTTTTAACTGCGCGAACGCGGAAATAAAGACTCGTATCATTTTTTGTTTACATATAGTGCGCCCGCGCTCTCCATCGAGACAAAAACCATAAAAAATGTCGCGATATTTATTTTTCACTATATTCTCGCTATGAATTTCTAGCTCTGTCAAGCATTCCCATTTGCGACTGTTTACATTTACAAAGAAATTCCAAGTCGAACGAAAAAAATGTGCATAAAAAACTGATTCTCGAAAGAGTGTCACACACGTGGCAGAAAGAAAGTTTTATATTGCATTGTTTTATACTACTCTGTACGATGTGCAGAAGGGTGTTTTGCAACGAAGTAGAAAAAGCACGAGAATGTCGATTCAAAAGAATTCGCCATGCAAATCGTTTCAAAACACATCGTCAATCTCTAACGAAGACACAGGAATGATCTGGAATAAATCAAAGAGACGGATAGTAAATCAGGACTCCATAAGGAAAAATAATGAGTATATTTCTGACGCGTCCCTCGTTAATATAATTCAATGGAATTTCGCGAAACTCGCGCAATTAAAAGTTAAATTATCTTCAAATTTACGGTCATCAAAGTGCGTCGAAGCGAAAGCCTCAATTTAAATAACATCAAATTAAACATTTCGAAAAGTTTGCATCGAAAAAATCGTTTCGCGAGCGAGAATATATTTTTTTTTTTATTAATTTAGAGAAACCGAAAAAATACTTTGAAGCTCGCTGGGTCCTCGCCTTGGTGAGATAAAAACAAAGTTTTTTCAAACGAATTTTTTTCGAACGAATTGTTTTCGACGACGTCGAGATCTCTTCTTTCAGGGACGATGCGAGTTGAAAACAAACAATCAGAGAGAACAAAGTTTCAGGAAGTAGGTTGTCTCGTTCCCTCGCGTCGGTTGCTCGTTCCGTAATCCACCCCCGTCCGTCAGCGAAGATAACAGGAGTGTGACGAGCAACAGCCCCCGAGAAAGATTCTCTCACACTTATAAATCCCTTTCTCTCAGCGTTGGTTCCGTCAAGCCCGTCGGAGAATTCCGAATCTTCGAGTGAAATAAAATTATGGATTATACGATTTTCCACCAATCCTTGAGGCAAGCAACCCTCTCTAATCTCCTCGTTCAGGGTCTCTCGCTAATTCAACTTCTCTTTTTTCCTTTCGGTCTGTCGCACTTCGTGACAAAACTTTCCACGTTCAATGCAACAGTTGCCGAAGAAAAAGAATTTCCCTTTGCTCGCTTCTTTCTAACTATGTTACTAACGAGTTACTTCGAATTTCGAAAGAAATCTTTTTCTTCTTTTCGTATTAATTTCTTTGCTATAAATATTTACATCACGAACGTAAGAAACTGTAGGAAATGAAATTACGCGATGCATACGGAATTTTAGTCACGGTTAATAATCGATTCAATTTCCCGAACGTACTTGGGCTCGTTCTCGATGACCCTCGTTTCTCCATCGTACTCGGAAGTCTTCGAGGGCTAGCGAGATGTCGTAAAAGAGACGTCGAACCGGCCAGACACGCGAAAGACGGTAAAACTCGTTCTTTCAGTTCAATATCTGGTACCAGAATAGCACGAAATCTCCTCGTTTACGTCCACTGAGGAATGCCAACCCTCCTCCTTCCGTCTGACCCTGGGCTCGAATTCCGTTTTGGAAAACAAAGCGAAGGTCTCTCGCTTTTGTCTTTGCCTCAGACGCACAAAAAATATCAGTGGAATATTACAAAAGTTCGATGAACTTTTAAAATATTCCACTATCGTATAGTAAATCGATCGTTTTGACTCGAAGCAGGTTCGAATGATGAATGATCTTTAGAAAATTATCAAGGCACGAAGGTATTCCATATCGTGTACTAACAAAAAAATGCTCTACGTTCGAACCACGACCGATCAATCAAAAGTTTCTACTTCTCAACCCTCCCGGATCCCTCGACCACTTCGTTTCATTCTTGATTCTTCTCCTGCGTCACTCTCCTAGCCCACACCTGTTCTTATTTCGGTAACCGAACTTATAACCCGAGTTGACCTCCCATCGGCTTCGAATTTAACTCCGTTGTGGGACGTACGTGAACCGTTTTATACGAGGCACCGAAATATTCCACTCCTGGAAATAAGTTTGTCACGTTCCGGTGGAAAAAACTCGATTTATCCGTTTTTTTCGGCCTCTCGCTCTTTCTATCTTTATATATATATATACATATTGTTTTATTTACATATATATATCACTATATAACTGTTTATATATATAAAGTTATATATAGAAAATATATATGCAAATAAAATATGTATGCAATTCATCTTTCCATATATAAAAGAATTTTTATTTTTTTATAATAATTTTCATTGCAGGATTAGTCAGGATAAATCATCGTCCAGAACACGTAAGCGAAATGAGTAGAGCGAACGTGAGTCGAGACCTGCAAACATGCAAAAGTGCAGGTTTCACGAGCGAGATTTATAGGAAAAAGCATCAGTCTTGTCGGAGATAATCCAGGATGGAAAAGAAGGGTCGTAGTCCCGAGAGTATTCACAAGGGTAGTTCTCGAGTTCTTTGTTTATCCAATATATACCGTTATTTTCAGGCCCCGGGTCAAAAATCAACGTTTAACGACGATCTTTAAACTCAAGGACTCGTCCCACATATTCGTCGTGTACCATCTGCGTCGTCGCTATCAAACTTTGTATATCACGAGTCGCATAAAACTTGCGCCACGTGATACCGACCTTATCGTCTTTATTTTTTTCTTTTATTTTTCCGCGTGTATGGAACTCATAATAAAAAAAGGAGCGCGTAGAGATTATTATCGCGAGAGAGATGAAATGATTGCGAGTGGAGAATCGCGAGAGACGTCTTTCGTTGAATCAATATTTTTACAGGTAATACGTATGAGAACCGGAGGGATCGTAATACGTCGAAGGGTACTGAACAAATGATTACCAACGGGATTCAAGATCTCTCTCTCTCTCTCTCTACCCGTTGACCTTGACCCTGAACCCTTTAATCACCCAAGTTGCATTGAAATTTTCACTAATTCGATAAACTATCCGGACTTTGTTCAATTTGTCGTTCCCGAGCCTCCTTGGCCATACCGACGCGGTACCTCGATTGAATTACGACCATTTAACACCGCGCGACGAGACGATCTTCACTCGGAGACAATTTAGTGAGCCTCGTTTGAATTGGCATCGCGTAAAATATTTTTTTCCTCGTTACATTAGTGACAATATATTTTTGTCTACTTTCGAAAAAGTCAATAATATTTTATTCGAAAAGTTGTTGTTGTTTTTTTTTTCTAAAAACAGCGATACTTTGGTTTTCGAAAATGAAAGATTTGTT
The DNA here is from genome assembly GCA_951802705.1 of Netelia virgata. Classification (NCBI taxonomy): domain Eukaryota; kingdom Metazoa; phylum Arthropoda; class Insecta; order Hymenoptera; family Ichneumonidae; genus Netelia; species Netelia virgata. The sequence continues at coordinate 39,640,784 of OX637865.1, read as the reverse complement.
TTCGTTACAAACGCGCTCGCACAGGACGTCGAAATAAATTCGTTGATTCAATTTTCGAGAAGGGTCGAACAAATATTTTGGAATATTCAATTTTCGATATGGAGAGTTGCGAAATAAAAAATTGGTGAGGTCGCGAAAGCTCGACTACGAGACGTTGCATGAAATATTCATCAGTGGCGATGAAACTTTTTTTGGCATGTGAACACGGTACGAAAGCTTGAAACGAGCGTCCGATATTCCAAATATTCATCCGACGTAATTCGAACGTTATGAATATTTGCGATATTTTTTCGTCAAACTCTAGTCCCGATGATAAAGCCCGGGAGTGGCTCGAGGGACAGTAACCATTGTGCAGAGATGAATCCGCAAAACTAACCGTGCGTGCAGGAAACTGCGTGGTACGGTCATTCTCTCGTGAACGAGATGAATGGGATATCTTTTTTTTATTACTCTAATCCCCCTCCTACGAATTCATATATATTTTCCTCTGATCCCCTCGTTTACGTTCACTTCACTAAGTATCACGCAGCTCGCTAATTCGGTTCGTTTTCGAGAGGGATCTCTTGTAAAAAACAACTACAAAATTCGAAAATCCTTCATAAAGGTGAACGGTGAAAAAACAACAGTTCATAATTCTGCTGCTCGATTCGTTATATTTCGATATGAAAATATAAAAACCGGTTTGTTTTAGAGAGCACAAAACAAACAAAAAACAAATAAATGAAATGAAAATGAATAAAAATGAAAAATAACAAAAAGTAAACAAATAAAGTTAACGAGGAAAGAAAACAACTTAAACAATTTTACTAGCAACAATTTTTTTACGTTTAGATAATTATAGGCAATGCTGCGATGCAGAAAAGGATCAACAGGGACGAAGGATAATAATATTGTGTCAATGATTTCTACGTTATATACCAGGTAGATCGATATTAATTAAAAGCTCTGTATCATTTCTTTCTGTATACGGCGACTTGAGAGTCCAGAGAAAATTCTCGTCTTCTTCGTCTTAATTCTTGACGAGAATTATCCCGTCGCTCGCACGTGCTACTCGAGATTGAATTGAGTTATCTTCGATTGGGTCGTTCTAGGGATTACTGCCACGTGTCGAAGCTACCCTCGGTAAAAGCATAGGAATGAGGGATGAGACGAAAGTGCCTCGCTATATATATATATGATATAATCGACATATATAGCAGAAGCAGGATCACGAAGGAAGCCCTTATAACAAACGAGGAACCAACGAGCCACATCTTTTCCCTCTATCGCATGCGATAAGCACGAAAGTATCGCGATAGCGTTGCTCCTTAACCGCGATGAGAGTAAACGATCTATTCAAAAGGGGGAATTCATTATTCGCCTTACGGCAAAGCCGATATCGGATCGTTACCGGGATTTTCAACTTGATTTTGAAACAATAATTTTTCTGAAAGTTCTTTTTTTCATTTATTCTACATCTATCATTTATCCAATATTTTTTTTGTTAATACGTTTATATCGACTTTGAAAATGCAAAAAAAAATTGTTACGATTATTGACGATTGAATCGTTCGGATTAATTTATCTTCTTGCATATTCGACAAGGATATATAAAGTTTGCGGTTGCATTGAGAATAGAGCGAGGAGGAACGAGGACGTTCTATCAAAAATCGATAGAGCATGGTCCCACGAGAAATGGGAAACATGTCGACAAATTTAGCACGTGTTTACGTGCGATTGTCGTTCATGACTCGTTGTTTAACAGTGAATCACTCTTTGGGTTTTGTATCATTCGAATTGACGAGGTATATTCGGCAGTTGAGGCTCGAGAGTGGCACAGGGGATTCGAAGTTCGAAGCTCGCTTCGGTTCGAATCTCGCCAATTTCACATATGCATCGCACGCATTCCGCCAAGAATAGATAAAAATTCACGGATCTGTCACACGGGAGAACAAAGTAGAACAATATCGCGCTCCGTGACAAGAGATCGAAAGCTTAATATTATTTTAAAAATTGACATTATAAAAAATGAAAAAGAATGTATTAATTTACACCGATATCAAATATTTTCCAGGGCAAAAAATGCGATTCATCGAGGATACTTCCCTTGATGAATTTAAAAAATTTACGTTATAAAAAATGAAAAAGGAAATTATTAATTCACATCGGTATAAAATATTTTAATGGGCAAATAAATGCGATTCGTCAAGGGATGTACCAGCGAGATCGAGTGAGCAAAAAGATTTTTTTAAAAGGATTTAGCAATTTTATTTTTTTACGGAATTCGAACAACCACGATTTTCTGGATATTCAGACGAGTACGAATGTGTATTGGTAGTTGTTCAATTCAATTCTTCAAGATTCCATTAGCTCGACTAACATACTTCGTTTATATTTTAAAAATATCTCCCGCAGGGTATTTTTACCTACCGTTGGGTTCTGCGGTAATTGAGCAAGGAGGAAGCAGCTTTGTTGCGTCTCTTGTACTATTTCACTACCCCGCTAGATAATTTTCTTTACAAACGTATGTGACATATATATATATATATATTGTGCTAGCAGAAAAAAATGCATGCACATTTACCTTCTGTTAACAAAATGTCTAATGACATATATTACGATATATATAGCGACAAATTTATTGTCCTCTGAAAAGCCGAGCCTCTAAAGTAAGCATGTAATGCACATGTATCTTGTATCGTTTATATAGACATATATATAAAAGTACATATACATATTTATACGTAATATGCGTATATATAAATATTTCTATTTCATTTATATTCTCAATATGTTTATTTTATTTCATTGTATTTTGATCATTATTTATATTTACATTTATATATTTATTCATTTAATTGATATTCATTTCTATACATGACCTGATATTTACCTTGTGGCGAGTAAAAATATGGCAACCGGTCCCATATGTGTCAATAATTTTCGTATACACCATTACAGTTCTTAAACGAACTTCGTTCGCACCCCTCCATAAATATATAAATTTCTATGTATTATATATGTCGTAATATGTTGATAGATCTCAGAACTGTTATTGGAACGTCTGACAGTACGAATGTTCCTATAACTAGGAAGGTCGGGACCGGTGTGAAAGAAGGAAATGGGAAAGGCATTAAACGGAGACGTAATTCAATCTACACGAGCTTCGAGAATCTCTCGACAGTCATTTCATTCAATTTTCTCTCTCTTTCTCTCATTAAGATACTATCGGCTACGAAACGAACGGAATTATACACGAGTGGGGTTGAATTTATTTTACGATCTAAAGAAAAATGAGCATTCGTTCGAATGAACTTGAACACAGTGAAAGGAGGGAGGAGAAACAGTGCGAATAATAACGAATAAAAGTCTATCGTCTCGTCTCGTCTCATTCGCTCGGGCATCAAAGAACGATACTACTACTTATCATTATTCTCTCTCTCTCTCTCTCTCTCTCTCTCTCTCTCTCTCTCTCTCTCTCTCTCTCTCTCTCTCTCTCTCCCTCTCTCTCTCTCTCTCTCTATCTATCTATCTATCTATCTATCTATCTATCTCTCTCTCTCTCTGTCTCTCTCTTTCTATCTGTCTCTATCTCACGCGTGAAGCGCCGGCGCAAGATCGACGGACTGGGCCACGCGTGCTTGAGAGAACCGTGCCGTAGCGTCGGTGCGACACATTCTCCCCACCGTACAGTGTGTTGTGTTCCCTCTGTCGAGTGTTCACCGGCTCCTTTCGTGCAATCGTTGGCTCGATTCGCTCTCGTCATGCCGATCGTGAGAAAAATCTCTCGATAAAGTTCTTTTTTTCAAAGTGACGAAAGAATATAATCGATTTAAACAAAAAAAAAACAATATATTAATGATTATTAAATAATTAACGATAGATGTAGAGAATCGTAAATTTTTGTTTAAATAAACCTTTCTCATCTCGGACTATACCCGTCGCTCGTAAATCACCGGGATCGCGGGAGAAAAGATAAGCCGTGAAATGTAAATCGTGACAACAAGGAATCGATCGATCGCGCGTGCCTGATGTCAATCGCGATGTTTCGCCGTTTTTATCAGCAATCTCAAAGACTCGTCTCCGAGAATTTAAATCCAATCATCATACGGGGATAAAAAAATTTGTTTCGCATTAAGAAAAACAAGTGTCTCTGAGAATAAATCGCAAACTGTCGACAAACAAAAAATGTTCATTGCAATCATGACGAACGGTTGAAAGAAAAATTCTCGCGATTCGAGGATTATCGAACGGTGGAGTAAAAAATCCTCGAAATTTACGAGATAAAATAAACAAAATCGAAGATAATTCGTGCTAGAGATAATACCGATCAAAATAATCGACACGAATATCGAAACGAGAAAAAAAGAAAATATAATAATTTAAATATAACAAACAACAACAAAAAACCGTCGCAAAAACGATCTAACGATGGAGGAAACGATTTTTCCCGTATCGACCACGACGTCGAGTTTTACGACGAGCGAGGAAACGTCGTCCTGGCCGAGTATAGATTATCTGTCATCGAACCTGAGCACGAATCACGTGGATACGAACCAATACGACCTTACATCGTACGACGAATTTGCTTACATTCATCTCGGACCTAGGCGCGACGCCCTTTACGTCGTTCTACCGATAACAATAATATATCTGTCGATATTCATCACCGGCACGATCGGAAACGTTAGCACGTGCATCGTCATTGCGCGCAACAAGTCGATGCACACCGCGACCAACTACTATCTCTTCAGTCTCGCGGTATCGGACCTGTTGCTTCTCGTGTCGGGTTTACCGATCGAGGTTTATCTCGTTTGGTCAAAATATCCTTATATATTCGGCGAACATTTTTGCCGTTTGCGCGGTCTAGCCGCGGAATGTTCGACGAACGCGAGTGTATTGACGATAACCGCGTTCACCGCGGAGCGTTACGTCGCGATTTGTCATCCGTTTCTCTCGCACACGATGTCAAAATTGTCACGGGCGATAAGACTGATACTGGTCGTTTGGCTCGTTGCACTATGCTTCGCTGTGCCCCTCGCGATGCAATTCGGCATTCTCGATCGTCGCGATCTCAATCCGAACTACGTGATGTGCGCGCTTAAAGTGACCCTCGTTAAACACTCGTTCGAAATATCGACCTTGTTGTTTTTCGTTGTACCGATGATATTGATTACCGTGCTTTACGTTATGATCGGTCTCAAATTACGACAGTCGAATATGATGAAACGCGACAACGGAGAAAATCGGCTCAGCGGACGATCGTCGTCGAGTACGATCGTCGCCGGACGTAAAGGAAGAAACTGTCGTCATCATAGCGGAAGATCGTCGCGACGAGTACTCAAAATGTTGGGTAAGTCGAAATGTTTTGTTTTTTTTTTCCTTTTTTTATATTTTCATTGTTTCGACGATTCGCGACGTCGCTGAATCGATCGCGAATAATTATCGCGCGTGGCAAAACAACAAAATTATATATATCGGAAATGCGACGATGCGGAATTCTTAAAATATCGAGCGTGTTTTAAAGACACTTGGAAAAATGATTCGAAGTTATAACAATGAAAGGAAGGTTTTTTTTTTTAGGAATTTTAAAAATAAATTTTTTAACGGATTTTTGGGGAAAAAATTCTTGTATGAAAAATATAAGAAATGTAATTTTTCTATTGATTTTTGAATTTGCTAAATTGCAAACTTTTTCGATGTGCTGAGTATAAGATCGGTATATGATGAGTGTGTAATTGTAAAAAAATTTAAAAATAAAGAATTCAGCATTTTCTTTCAATTTTAATCGAATTCTTCGTGAATTACGTTGCTATATACGTATACGTACGTGATATTATTGAAACCGGTTATCTTTCCACTTTATGCGACGCAACCAAGTCTTGTTGAATATTTTCCATTGCAAACAAAAACACACATTGTTTCACTAATATCTTAAACTATTCGCCGGATAACCCGTTATATCTGAAGAATATTTTATATATCGTACATGGAAAAATATTTTTCCCCTCCATCTCTCAATCCTCGAGTCCATTAATTTTGTTTTTTTGGTTCAACCGAGACTTTTTTGTTGTCTTCGCAATCAAGATTTTTTCCAAAGTTTCTTTGAGACAGAAGCGAATCGAAATAAGTATTTGAGATTAAATACTGCCTTTCGTGACTACGAAACGAGCATTTCGACGAAATTTAATTACTTCTTGTCATCTTATAGTCAATACTTACGACATCAAAGAACGCTACCAAGCCCCCTTCACGGAATTTGTATCTACGCGCCCACATAGAACGTCAATTTTACACGCTTGACTCTACTTAAGTACTGCAATTTCGAGATCCGACAGTCGCAAAGATTCGTGAGAGTCGTATCAACGATACGAATTAAATATTCAACGCTTCAAATTGGGCTCTACGTCATGACGTAGCCTGATTATCGTTAAACATTAACACCACTTAAGAGAGAGACGAGTCGACACCTCGTCTTTTTCACCATTCTAAATAAGGTCAAACTCGTATTACCGTACTTCCAATTTTATTTGACCCCGTGGCATCGAAAAGTTTCCAGGAGGTCACGCAAATTTCCAATTCAAGAAATTCAATAACGGTCTCATTGGCTCGTGATCGATCGCATTTATATTTTCATTCATGAATCTACTTGGGCGTATGGCGCTTGACCCTGTAGACTATTCCGAGAAACTGGTCATAGACCTTATTTTCTTTTCTCTCTCTCTCTCGTCCTATCGCGATTCTTATCGTTACTTATCGTTACGAGACCGGAGAATCGATCGGACCTGATGAGGTCCGATGTATTAGTCGGTAATTCGATCAGTACGTCCGCTCGAGCGCGCTAACAAGTAAAGAACTCATAAATGAGGAAACATTTTTCCGGGATGTCGACTTTGTTCAGATCGCTGTTATTATTATTATTATTATTATTGTTGTTTTATTATTTACTTCGCATCCGGCTTTTCCGAGACAAAAACTCTATTATCGGATTAACTAAAAGGTTTTTTTTTCATGCGGAAAATGCCGGTTCGAGAAAAAAAAAGGTGAAGTATCGAAAGCTTTCCGTGTACCGTGATAAAAATGCGTGGTCGGAACAATGACAGAGGAATGAGCAAATGGTCACGGCTTAACGACGTGATTGACACTCGTATCACGATGTTTCATTTTGCCAGTATAATGTTCTCGTCAAATAAATGTCGAGTTCGCGGAACTATGAACGGTCAATGGAGGAGGGCTCGTTCGTGATATAATCACGGGGTCGGGACTCGTTTACTCGCAATTTATTCCGATTGAACTCTTGGCCCTTCGAACGAGGATTATTTTTTCGTTTTTCTTTTTTTTATCGCGTACTCGTGAATCGAATAACGTTTAGATTTTTCCCCTCCTCCCCAAGCCGCCCCCTCGATCTTCTCACCGGGTCTCGATGACAAGGACAACGATACACCGCGGATAGAGCTCGATTCGTTCCGATGTTTATCGAAGTTCGATGTATCTTCCGCTTTGAATACGTCGCGATATGTTTGCGTATGTCGCGAAGATATTAATTTTTTTCGTCCTCGTGAATACGTCGAAGCAATAAATCTGATTGTGTGTTTGATCGATCTATCTGGGTCAGGCACGCGCTACGAAGATGGAAATTACTTGATGTATTTTCCTTTTGAAAAAAGGGTATAACGGTGAAACGCATGAATAAGGAAGTAATAATAAGTGTCGTTGCGTGGCAGGACGTGTCTCAGGATCGTATCTCTAGAAACGTCCAATATGCTTCAAGGGGCGACGACATTTGGACCTTTGTCGTACGAATAAAAATAACAACAATGACAACGACAATAAAACAATGAAATGATCAAATAATAATATAATACAATAATAATGTAATAAAATGATAAAATAATAAAATAACATAATAATAATAATAATAATAATATGAAGAAGAAGATGAAGAAGAATAATGACGTGACAATAATCGTAAATGATTTCGTAACAGACATTGTGTCGCGAACATCAATTTTTTTTCTTCGATCGTCGATTCGTCAGAAACTTGCAAAATTCAATTAAATGCCAACAACTTTAATATCCCAAATCTACGATTAGTCGCAGCCATCGACGATCGAACGTGAAATCCGTAGATTCGATATTTTCTCGGGTCAAAAACTTTCGATGAAAGTGCGATGCGATATCCGGTTTTGCGAGAGTAGGAATTCGAGCAAAATTGGAGAAGAGCCAAAATATATTTCGGCTTTATATTTCTTGGCTATTTGACAAAAGTCTATTTATCCCTAAATTAAAGATATGTACTTTTTATTATTTTCATCGTGGTAGAAAGTCAAAATAGAAATCGGCCTGAATTAGCTGAGTCAATATTACCGAAGTTTCAACGGTACGGCGGATTTTCAGGGCTTTTCGCCGCTCGTTTCTTGCCCCTAGCCAACGTACGTTCCGAGGGATACTTAACGTTCCTAGTTATGCGATATATATCTCGCTTTCGTCCCCTTAGAGACGTATAGGGCTGTTGTCTCTAGGGGATTATCGACCATTAGTACCCTTTTTCCTCCTTCCCAAAAACACGCCCACGTAACATGCCCCTTATAATCCTCGATTCGTTTCCCGCGAGAACAACTTTTGCTTAGCAGTATATATATATATATATATATATATTTTCATTCATTCGTATATATATATATATATATATAGTTGTATATAGTATATAGTCGTCACAAACTTCTTTGATATTTCTACAACTTGACACCGCGTACCGGTAAATCCTTCGACGTCTTTATTAATTCTCAGCCTTATCAGAATTGCACGTGTTGGCTTGAATTATCTTCCTTCGTTCTGCCTCCTATCGCTCTTCTCTTCGCTTCGCTTTATCTCAATCCTATTATTACGTAATAGGTCGAATCTAAGCGAACCGAAATAATGAAGAACAATTTACGAAACCGGAGAAAATCGAACGAAATTGTATTTGACAGGATGTCTGAGAGAAGGATCGAGAACGCGAAAACTCGTACACGCGCATCGTTGGCTACATATCGTCATCGATTTATTCGCGAAACGCGGAAAAGATGCTCGGTTCGACGAAAATCCCTTAAGAAATATGAAATACCGTATTGTCACGTATCGAGAATGTCTCGAGGGTGCGAAAAGACGTTGAAGGATCTCGTCAGAAAAGCGTTTGCCGTAGTAAGATAGATCGGATTTCGTGACCTTTCTGACTGTCCGACCTGCGTTTCGAGCATTCTCTTCCAGCGTTGTTTGATCTCTCTCTCCTTGATCCTCGTTGAAGGATTTCTATTTCCTCTTGGCGAAGCCGAGGCACGGTTTTTTTCTTTCTGCTATATATGGCAAACGACGATTTATCGATATCAACCCCTTTCGTCCTTATCCGTCGTGCCCCTTTAATATATTTATGCAATCACTCGAATGAAGCTCGCTTCGCCGTTATTGCTTCGTACTATATTTTGTTTTTACGCCGTTACAGAACGCGAACGAGACGAATCGCGCGAAAGATAGAGGACATAAAAAATTGAGGCGCCGTATAATGGGCTGCGGCCAAATGGATCGAGTCGATCTTTTTTTCTTCCTTTCTCTCTCTCTCTCTCTCTCTCTCTCTCTCTCTCTCTCTCTCTCTCTCTCTCTCTCTCTCTCTCTTTCTTTTACCCTTTCGCAAACAGCCATTCACTGATTACTTCATTCTTTCTTCGATTGCCGTTATCGTTATTGATATTTAATCAACGTTCATAGATATACATTTCGTACGATCGTTCGCCGTGCGACATTACACAACGAATTGAGTCGAATCGATATGTACCGATGAGTTTCCTACGACGGAGATCAAATTGCTGTACAAACGATGTCTAATCGTCCGCACGTTTATTAACACTGTGTTCTTTTGTTAATGGAAGTTCGAGGGTTATGATCTTTCGACGTTCGTTGAACCGCAATCGCCATCGAGTAAATCGTAAAAACTCTTCCATACGCATAAACGTATTATTCGAGACGGAGTTTGATAAAAAAAAAACATTGAATATATTTTTCGAGCGACGATCAATTTGTGTGTAGACACGCTTTTGTAGACTTAGATATTCGGCACCGGTACGTGCGAGCCACCGTTATGGAACGTTCGAACTAATTACCTCGAGCTCGCGTTAAAGTACGCGAGGGACAAGACTTGATGAATTTTATAGTAATCGATAGTCACGTAATATCACTTCGGGTAAATCGCGTAAATATCCAAAAAGCTGTGGTACGTTACCCGTCGTATAAACGATTAATGAATTATTCTCGATATTTTACTCAATCAAAAAGTTTATCATCAGTGTAAAATTTATTAATCCGTTTCAATTATCACGTTCCAATAATTTTATTAAATTAGAATTATTAAAGATAAAAAATAACGTAACGAAAAAAAAGTAATACTCGTACGATGGAGAATAAATTTGAATATTAACGAGGCTTTAAATTACGAACGTCGTACTATGAAAAATATCATAATCATGCCATTGACAAAAAAAAAACAAAAAAAAAACAAAAAAAATGCATTCTTACGGTAATTCTTTTTTGTTTGCGATATCGCTTCGGGTACATCGCGCAAATATCCAAAAAGCTGTTGTTCATTACCCGTCGTATAAACGATTAATGAATTATTCTCGATATTTTACTCAATCAAAAAGTTTATCATCAGTGTAAAATTTATTAATCCGTTTCAATTATCACGTTCCAACAATTTCATTAAATTAGAACGATTAAAGATTAAAAATAACGTAACGAAAAAAAAGTAATACTCGTACGATCGAGAATAAATTTGAATATTAACGAGGCTTTAAATTACGAACGTCGTACTATGAAAAATATCATAATCATGCCATTGACAAAAAAAACAAAAAAAAACAAAAAAAATGCATTCTTACGGTAATTCTTTTTTGTTTGCGATATCCATGTATACATAATAAATAAGTTAATATGTATATATATACCGAATCGTCGATGACCCGTCGTTCATTAGCATCCTCGTTTCGCATGCGCGAGCGAGGCATTGTAATCAACGTCCGTCTCGGTCGTTGAGACGATGAAAATTTTAATCCATCCGTTCGTGTTCCCGCGAGTGTGTGCGCGCCGCGCGACAATCAAGGTCGGGCGATTTCAAAATAGGAGTTTGACGATACGGGCATGATCGTCGTCGAGTCGCTGCAGGGAATCTAATCGTGAAAAGAGCATGCATACCGGAAGAGACACATTCCGTCGTTCGCATCGATGCACGTACACATAGCGAAGCTTGGAAGCGAGCGAGGCGAAAAAGCGAGAAAAGAAAAAAAGAAAAACGGTTGAAAAAAGAAAGACTGATCGAGGTGGGGCTGAAATAAATATCGATCGAGAGACGATTGGTTGCCGAGGTCTTTTGCTCGATAGTCCTGTAATATTCATGCCCTATGCGTAATTATTTATACGGAGACGTGCGGTTTCACCTATGTAGAAGAGTGTAATCTTACCGTTTCATGTTCGACGAATGCCCACGCTGGCGTATCTCCACCTTGATCCATACACCCAGGTCAGCCATTCTATATATATATATATATATATATATATATATATATATATATATATATATAGTGCATGTATATCTATATATATACCTGATGATGCATCCCAAGAGCTATCCGATCAATTACTCGTTCGAAGCTAGGAGCGAGAGAGAGAGAGAGAGAGAGAGAGAGAGAGAGAATCAGAGAATAAGACAAAAAACTTGGCAATCACGCTCCAAATGTGATTAGTTTCATGGTGCTGGTCGCGCGTCAAGTCGGTAGCGATGTAGGCAACAAAATTATCGTTAACGTGGACACTTTTTTCTTCCTCTTTCCTTCGAATGACATCGCGTTATCGCTCGACTCGATCGTTACTTCTGTGTAGCAAGATCAATAATTAAATATCATTACCTACACGACGAGGAATTGTTCGCATCGCGTTTAATGTTAAATCGCGTTTTAATCGACTCTTTTTTTTACTCTTCCTTACGCTCGACAACCTCGCTTAATTACGAAGATTTTTTTTTCAATTTTCTTTTTCATTATTTTTTTTTACGAGTTTTCGCGAAATTCTGGCCGAATATAATTGTAGTAATTAGCGCGATGCAAATCGCTTCGCGTCGCGGAGTACTTCGGCACACTGAACAATATTGCAAGTCGACACTTATCCTGAGTGCTATTGATTTTAATTATCCGTTTTTAACCTTGATGGAGTGCGAGGGTGGCGGTGAGATATAGAAGTTGCGGCGAGAGGGAGGAGAGGGAGGCGTGATATTTTCACGATTTACGGGTAAAAGGTTAAGGTCATTGCGGTGGTTCGATTTTATACGTTGCATCGCCCATCTCTACTTTTCCATCAATATTTTTCAATTGCGCAAGAGAGAGAGAGAGAGAGAGAGGATGTTTGAAAAATTCATTCCAATTTGTTCGCGTCGCTTTTTTATCACGAAAATTGAAAAATTGGCGTCGACGCTTCGATTACATAAAATAAAAAAACAAAAAATCCTTTTCTCCCTTCGTTATTGTTATTCGTTAATATCAAAAGTTAACGAAGTGTCTGTCGAAAGCATTGGCGTAAAAAATTGTTCGAAATATAAATTCGGTTGGAAAATTTCACTCACGTGTTTAAAGGGGATGACGAGGATGATGGCGGTGGTGAAGATTTATCATTTCCCTGTGTATTTATCGTCGATCGTACGAACACACGTGTGTTAAACTCCCCACATAGTTTTGCATTCGTGGCACGAGGAATAAACACGTTTTTAACGGGAGACGAGGATGAGGAGGTGGCGGAGAAGACGTAGGGAGGGGGATATCTCTTTCGTACAAGACACACGTGGCTCACCGTTCCATTCAAGAAAATGACAGATCCCCAACGCGAGAATCTCCTTCTCGCGCCTCGAGCAGCTCGTAAATTTACGTACAACTTCTATTTTTACGTCGCGATTCAACTTTTCTTACCGCGCGAATAACGTTACGCACGAGTCGTATATTTCTGTACGTTAATATTTATAGCAAGGGAGGACGGTATCGTGCTTCGAGCTGGCTGAGACGGATGAAAAAAATCGTAACGAAAATATTGACCAAATTATGACGGGTTTTTTTTGTTATTTGTCGAAGGAAAATTCCACGTGGGAGAGGATAGTCTTGATTATGCCGTCCACCTTCTTTCGTAGTATATTTCGTTGGGTTCACTTACCTCGAATTGCCACGAGTAGTTTTTTCCTCCCTCGTTCGGGCCACCCCCGATTCGGCTTTACCACCCCTTAAGCACGAGTCAACAAGCGCGAGAAATTTATTTTCCCGCTGCACGTGCCGTAAGAACTTTCTTCCGGGAAGTCGCACAAGGGTCGTCTCGAGCTCTTTGCAACCACCACTTTTTTTTTTGCTCTCATCGATGTGACGGTATAGCGACCAAACGAATTTTCGGAACTTGCCCAATCGCTTCTTCCTTGCTCGGCTTCCTGCTTTTCTTCGATCAGCACGATTCAATTATCTACGATATAATTGCGTATCGTTAAGTTCCTTCGTATGTTTTCTACAATGACGAATGATGAATCGTACATATTTCGTACCGCGGGTATTTCCAAATCGGCAGATTTTATTTTAACGATGACGCGACACTTTTTTGTTCGTGCACTGAAATCTCGTCGTAATCCATCATTCGTATGCGATATATTTGTTCACCGGATATGAGGAATAATGGATTTATTTGAAAGGAAAAGAAGATTTTTATCCGAGACGAGATTTATCTTACTTACAAACTTTTCGTTTTTTTGTTTTTTTTTTTTCGTTCAATTTTATCATCTGAAATACATTTATATTTAATTAAATATTATATATTAATTATGGTAAATGTTAAATTAATAAATTTCAATTCAAATTGAATAAATTTATATTTACGACTTGATTATACGAAACACGTGTTTATAAATGATTAAAATAATTATATGTACTTTGCGACGAAGATTATTTTGGTAAACATTGTTTGATGGGACGCGAACGTTAGAAATACATCTATCGATTGAAGATAGTTTCTCGTGACTCTCAATTAACACATCAAAGGAAGTACGCGGGTTCGTAATTTGACAATGACTAATTTAACAATCTAATTACGCGAGCTAGCGTTGCGCGCGAGTAGTCAACGCGAGGCACTCCGACATTCCGCGTTAATATATCTATATACGTCATTCAAATTTCAATGTTTCGCGAACGTTTCATTATGCCTCGTATTTCGATTCTACCTCTCGAAATCGCTTCCATTCAGAAATTCCTCGGAGTCTCGCGGATTCAATTACCGCGAGGAACCTTTTACATGATTGAGTCTACCTTAGAAAACAATACGATAGTCGAACGGATTTCCACGATAGATACCTCGGCAATTCAATAGCGCACGAAACATCCATGAAGTTGATGAGTAATCGGATCGTAAATGTTCCCTCGTGTTTCGAAGAGACTTATATAAGTTGCGAGCCTCGTGGATCGTACATCTCATGCAACTTTATCGACTGTATATAACCATTATTAAATTATGCAACGGTGAATTTATTTTGCTTCGTAGTCGAAACGACAATATTGAATAATCGAGACAGGTGGTGTATTCTACTCTCTCGTTATATCTTCGAGAGTTTTTCGTGAAGATCGTTTTCATCGTCTTAAAATATATTACAACCCTCGATAATATTGGAAACGTCGCAAACTTTGAAACACTGACTCGAGCTGGGTATAAAAAGATTGAATTTTTCTTCGAATTTCTTGTCGAAGTTGAAAACTAGCGATTATTATTTCATTTTAAAAATTCATTTTTCCATTCGACGTTTACACTTGGCTCGTCGAGTCCTTGCACATTGACGCGTAGTTAAGGGGAGAGGAGAGCGACTTCTTGTCGAGAAAGGACGCAGCGTCTCAAAGAAACATGAAACAGAACCCGCGTTACTACAATTTTTTTTATTTTTTGTTTCATTATCGCATAATTATTCATACTTTAATTACAACCATTGTCACTCAATTTTTCTAATTCATTAATAAATCATTGATTATTTAAAACACAATAATATCTTAGATTAAAAAAATCATACCTTGCGTAATGCAACGGAATGAACCGCTTGGACCGATCAAAGTTTCAAGGACTTCGTTGCTCCTTCCGCGATATCGAAATATAGACGTCTGGGCATTTTTTTCTATTTACTTCGATCATCTTTTGATATTTTACGCGGTACGTGAGATATTCAACTGTCAAGGATTAAATTGGAATATTAGCTGCATCGTGTGGGACGAGTGAAGCTTTTAATGAACCGAGGTAGACGTAAGTAAACGCGGTAAATGTGTTTGTGTGGCCTCGGTCTTCTCTGTTTATCGTGATATATACATCTCGATATATATATATTTATGTTTATTTGTATTTATTGTCGAATGCACGCTTGCCAAATATCGATCATAGCAGAGACGTATGTTGGTCATAATACAACGTCGGTCACGTATTTCCTTTTGATAATCCTAGAATTCTGTTACCACGATACGGACATTGTAAGCAAATAGAGAGCTACCTCGATTGAATGGACATCATTACGGTATTTCATTTACCGTTTCATACCGAGAATTGGTCAAGCTGCGTCGAATCCACAGGGAGAAATTATTCGCGGACTTCGTAGAAGCATCGACAAATTCTTCTCTTTCGTCGCATCCTGCCACGAGTTGATTTTCTCTCGTCTCTAGTCTCGCTAACAGCTTATTTTTTTCTCCATCACCAAAAGCTTCTCATATACCCCAACGTCCTGTAATAAGCCGCTCAACCTTCTCGCCGGATGAAAAAAAAACAATATTTTAAAAGTGCGGCGTATCGACTATTTTCGTCTTTTTTTAAAAAATCTTTTGATTTAAAAAAAACCGTCGCGTTGATAAAAACTCCAGATTATTCATCGCGCTAAGTAACTTTTTTCTCTTGTCTCGTCCTGTTTCTTCGTTTTTTTTTTTTGATAAATTTTCATCGAGCCGCAACGTGTGAATTGTTGGTCGCTCGAGTTTACGGATGGGAGAAAACAAGGAGAAAAATTGGCCGACGGTAATTAAAGTCGTACGATGGATCGTCGATGTCGCGAAACTCTTGGCATTGTTGTGGCGCCGGAGTTGATTCTGCGCTATGAAATTATGGTCGGTATTTGACAGTAGGTAGTCGAATGCTTTTTATTTTTCCATCTTCTCGTTTAAAGCGCGATTTATATCAATCCGTTTTCGTCGTTGAATATCAAACCTCAAATTCTCGTCTGCTCGAAAAATCGCGTGGAAGCGACGGCTTTTCTTGAAAAGTAACATTTTTCTTTTGTGTTCCGTTTCATATTTGGCTTCGTTGTACCATTACTTTCTGTCGATATTTCTATTTCGATAACAAAAATACGTTTGCAGTTATATCCGTTTATAACCGCAAGCATTTCCTCGGATAGAAAAGTCCTTGTGTCAATATTTGACTTTTTCCTCGTACGAGCTGAAACATTTTATTTGCCTTTCGTTTCTTTTTCTTTTGACAATGGCCGGGTAAATCGTTCTCTCCGTCATACAAATCGACTGCAAGTATGGTATTTCAACCGTGCGTCGATTCCCACTGACTGTTTGTGCCCGAATACCAAATCTTGTTTCGGTCGTATCGAGTTCGTCCGCTTTCGCGACTTTAAACGATCCGGATCGTCGATGGACGGAATGTCATCAAACTACGGAATACAAGTTTCTACAAAGAGAATCCGAGCTGATTGCAAATTCTAGGCTCGCAATTTTGTCAATATTGCCGAATTTTTCTGTCTTGCTTTTTCTACTTTTTTTACGAATCGAATTCTACATAGTTTTCGGGTAAAAGAGAATACCGCGCGTTTAATTCTCCTACCAAGGCCGAAGACTAGCTAAAAACTGTTTTATTATTTTTCGACAATTAGCCCTTTTTTCGTATGCTCGCTTGATTTTATTTGTGTTTTTTTTTCTTTTCAAAGTTTCTTTTTTCTACGTCAAGCTTGCATTCCTCGTTCGATAAAATGTCGAGGATGACGACGTTATTCGCGAAACTGTAACGAGCGCGAAGTCAAGCTTCTTGCCGGCGAGTCGATAAAACCCATGAGGAAAAAATTGTTGAAAAAGAATCATTCGCGGTACGTTGCGCTGTTTTAACAGTCTAGAACGATTCCCATGATGATACGTCACTCTGAGAATCTCATGGATTTGTGTCGAGAACTCGCTCCTTGGTGCTAGGCGTTTCTCTCTCTCTCTCTCGGTTTTTATCGCGGGGGATAACGAGAGGAGTGAAGAAAAATTCGCGAACAGCGGTCTCGGAAAAAATTTATCATTCTTAGCTACGCAACCGTAAAAGAATTCTCGCCAATCTTTTTCGAGAGATCGTAAGGTTGGGATTTTCTCTCATTTCAGGACGAACCGCGGGGTTTGAAGAACGAGAAAATAAAATTCATTCCCGCGACAGCAGGATCTTCGAAATTTTTTACAGAAAAAAGAAATTATTTCTATGAAAAAATTATACCTCGAATATATTTGTATTGATATTTATAGTACCGAGAATTAATTATATATTCTTAGATCCGTATTTGGTTCAAACAACGATTAATTCAAGGACCGTGAAGTCGGGTGGTTCACTTTTCTTTTTCTCGTGAATTGGAGTCTGTCGGGTTCATAAAATCCTGGACCCTGCCAAACGAAACTCGTTCGGCCGGTTTTCTGTGTCTTGTCTTGTTTATTTGATTTTTTACTTTTTCAATTTTTTTCTTTTCTTTTTCGTTTTCTATCCTCGGCCTCGCTCAAGGCTCCTCAAGGGCGTGCACACGTTAACACGCAAACCCACGTGTCTCGATCTTATACGCGGAACGAAGGAAAAACAAAAAAACGTAACGAAAAATTGCAAACGGCTTCCCAAATGAATTTTTGGCACGCCGCAATTTGGAATTCCGTAGTCGGCCGGACAGAATTTATACGATACGATTGCTCGACCATTTCTGACCCTCGTCCGGTCGAGTGACTTGACAAAATGCGAGGAACCAACGCGGACCTTTTCGTTTTTTTATTTTATTTTTTTATTTTCTTAGTTTTTTTTTTCACTCTTTTCTCGACATATAAAATTCAATCATCCATTTCTACGGCGAGCGATAAAACACTTGTACTAAGGACGTGGCAAATTTATCGTTCTCGTCCCAGTCGTTGCTAAATTCTCGTCGAACAACGCGTAAAGGCGTTGAAAGAAAGTAATTCGTGGATTCGAACGATAAAACGTTTTTTATTTCGATCATAAGAATTCTAAAAAAAATTAAAATGCCCGTCATGCGTTTAGCACGATGTTTTTAAATGGCCACCGGAAGTCAAACGTAATCGTCGATCGAAACCCCAATTTTTAGATTCCTACGATTTAAACACAATTTTGGCAAATTTATTTTAAAACCAAACGCGAAAAAATTATTTCGAAACGGAAAATTTCCAAACAAAAAAAAACATAAAACAATGTACGAAACTTTCGACACGCCACGACCATCGACAGAGTCCTCGTCGAGCGACCCTGACTCGACGAAGCGCCAGTAAAATTCCCAGTGACAATGAAAAAAAAAACGAAAATTTAAATTGCGTAAAATGGCGATCCGATTCGCGGGTTAAGAAGAATTTCGTAATGCGTGGTCAGGCGCGTGTCGTGCATTATTCGTGACTCGATACGTTCTCGATCGAGCCGCGGAATTAATTTATTCGCACACACGGAATAATTCAAACGCGCGATATCGAACAATCGTCCCCGACGACTTGTAACGTTTTGTCGTTGATGCAGCGCGTCGCGTCTTCCGGTTGGCACGACCACTCGCTAAATCGACCGTGCTGTACGAATTTTCTCTAGAAAAATTTCTTCACTTTTTTCTTTCGAAATTGTTTTTTTGTTTCCGTTCGACGATAAATCATTCGTCAAAAACTTCCAAGTGTTCTTTCATATCGGGAAAATTGTTCATGCATGGGGGAGAATTCTTCTTGGGTTAACGAGTGTCACGTGACATAAGAGCATTTTTGTACGACAAAGGAAAAAAGCGAATATCATTTCCTTCTCGATGTTGGTAACAATGAAAAAGCTGAAAAACTACGGGTACTTTTATCTTTCATGAATATTTCCGCTACGTTTATTGGTGGCCGAGGATAACGCGATATGGATGATAGCTTTTTCGGTGTTTTAATGATTTCCGCATCCCCCGTTACCACGAACGAGCAAACTTTGCCTACACGCGGCGCATATATATCGTCGACGTGTATTTCCCCTGAGGAAATTTCCTGCGTCAGGGTAGCGAAGCTTAATTTTAAGGGAAACGGAAAAATCATACGGTAAAAAGATCTTTAAGGAGTGTTATTCGTTGATAAGATTTTCAAGTGTCCCACAAGTAGAAAAAATATCTTTTTTCTCACGTAGCACGAAAGTTATCGCGAATCCGATGTAGAAGAAAAAGTGAAAATATCGATTTATGAATATAAACTTTATTTTATTTTTTTATTTTTATGTGTTTTAAATTTATTTTACAGTTCGAAAGAAAGAAAGAGAATACGAACGAATTATTTTCGACGTTTTCGTACGAAAATGAAAAGAGTAATTTGCATACACGTGATATTTTGCATTTCTTCTCGCGCGTTTGGATTCGGTCGTGAATTTTTTCGCGGATGGAATTAAACACGGATCTGTAAGGTTTTCCATCGCGAGATGAGCGCATATTAACGGAAAAATGCATATTTAATTGAGGCGAAAAAAAATACACCGCCTGATATCTCATCGTATTCTCGTTTCGTTGAAAATCGTTTCGTTGAAAAGATTTTCAAGGCTCGTGGACGAAACGAAACGAGAACCCCGACGACCGGAAGCCCAAACGAGCGGTCTGGAATAAAATTCGAGGCGAGCAAGAATTGTTGTGTTTTTTCTTGCTCGTACCGCAAAATAGCTCGAAACGAAACTTTTTTCTTCGCTCTTTGTCTTATTATTTACAAACATGGAGAACGAGCATAGATCGTTTATCGCTGGGGATGTGTACATAGTTCTCGTTCTTGGAAAAAAGATCGTATACGTATGTATTATAAACCGCAATCATTTTATTATACATAGAATGAAAATAATATTTTTATCGATATTTACGGTTGGGGAAGGGATATGCCATCAGCTGTCTAATTTTATACAGATAAACCAGCAAACAAAAAATACAAAATTGTATTTACTTCTTTTATTTGTATTAGAATAATGACATCAACAATAACAACAAATAATATTAAAAATAATAATAATTTTGAATAATTATAATGATAATAATAAAAATTAAAAATAACAATAATAATAATATCGATAATTAGATAAAGATTAAATAAATGAATGCAATACTTCATACTTTTTCTTTGTCCACTTTATTTCTATTCGAAATGACAAATGGCTTTGAAGTGCCCTGGGGCGAACGGAATCTCTCACCAGGGACGACATGAACTCGCATCCAATTTCCACGCCGTTAATTAGTTCGACATCCGGTTTCTGTCATGCGAAACAGCTTTTCGTTGTTCAGAGATCCTGAGAAATCACATACCGCGCGAACTCTATCGCCAACAGGCATTTTGATGCATAGGGTTAGTTTCAAACGTAAATACAGAATGTCCGAGAGTTAGAAGCTGGTCGAAAGCCATACAACTAGTACCACGCAATAGATTCCCTGGTAAATTTGAATAGTATTGTCATTTGTCCGAACCTCGGTGTCTACGGTAAAACGTGTGAGAATGAACGAAAACTCTTATTTATATTTTGTCGAAAATTGTATTATCTCTTCGTGTTCGAGTCGCCGAAAAGTATTTTAATATTATGATAGCAATTATTAATACGCTTACATAACGAAGTTGTTTTATACAATCGAGACTTTTCAAACTGAGAAATTCTCACTCGTAGCCGATAATCGTGTGACGTTTTTAACATAGCCAATAGCCATTTATACCTAGCACGTGCATCATTGATCGATTCCACGAGTTTTCCGTATCTCACACTTGTTTTTCATATCATCGTCGTTTTTTATTCTTCTTCTTTTCTTCAGCATCGCGAACGATTTAATTAAACTGTTTTATATCATAAAAAAGTGTTTGCATCACGCGCATTTTTTTTTGTCCTTTCGTATACGATTTTTGCATTACCGCGTTTTAGCCTCGAGCTCGATACGCGCGTGTCCCATGGCCAGTGGCACGGACCAAAAGGATGATCGCGCCTTGTCGATCGATAATTGCGACGAGTTATGCCTCGGTCTTGTCACGGAGACGCGTAAAATGCTCAGAAGCTCGCTGCTCCAACTCACGTTTTTTTATTCACGATTTTTTGTTTTCGTCAAACACTTTTATCAAACGAACGCGCACCGATCTTTCGATGCAATATTGTGGCAACCAACGTAAGCGCTCGAAGCTAATTGAACTATGCAAATCATCGAACAACTTTGCGCGACGCGATTCTTTTAAAATCATCGATTTATCACTTCTGCCTTTCACGCACGTCGATTTTTTTTTTCGTACCTACGTTTCTTTGTCGTACTCGAACGATCGACAAAACGTGCGACAACAAATTTCTATAACGCGACTCAAAGTTCTCGATACCGATCTCTAACACGTGTGAGAAACTCTCGCCGATACGATCGGAGACAATTCGCTCGCGTCAAGCGTCTCTCTCTCTCTCTAATGAAACGAGTTTTTGTCGACTCTTTGCGGCGAGCTCGGATAATTATAGATAATCGGTTGAAAGGCGCTGCGATTTAAAAGCCCAGGCCTCGTTAACGCGTGTGCCACTGACAAAAGCGACCGATTTCTCGACGCGTTATTCTTATCTTTAAATAAAACCAAAAATTGATAAACTAATATTATTCTCACGTTTTTTGTTACAACGTCGCTTCTTTCGTGTTAAAACGACGAAGTTGAGAATGCGTGTGTGTTTTTTTCGATCGATTCGTCAGTCTCGCGTTCGCGTTACCTCGACAGATACGAGGAAAAAGTTTTATGATACTTCAGTTTTACGATCCATTCGTCAACTTTTTTCTCGACGAGATTAAGTCGAAATCATGACCGAAAATCATGACCTCGCCCTCTCGGTTCACCCTACACCCTCTTTCATTATAATAGAGCATCGCGACTTAAGCTTATCTCCGCGACGGTCGCTTCGCAATTTATGAGTTTGAAGGAAGGTCGCTCGACCGAATGTCCAGGGCTTAGTGCAAAATCGATACGACGTCGCATATCAACGCGTTCAAGCCACGTCGAAGAGAGGGTGAAAATGAAGCCGCGACAGCGTTCAAATGAGACGAGGGACGCACATGCGTCGCGATCGCATCGAATAAATGCGTAGCTGATCTCGGCGTGTCCCGAGCGACGGTCTCGAATAATGAAACTCCGTAACGTGAATCGAACATGGGTCTAAAAGTTTCTATTGACAGAACTACCCTTCTCCGGCTGACGAAGATAAGAAAGTTTTTATTTCATTTCAATCGCTCTAACTTTCAGTTTCGCTAGAGATTTGAGTTCGCTGTTGGGCTTGTTCGAAAATTCATCGTTCGAGCTTTAAAATGCCGCTTGGTTCATTAGCCTACGTTTTTTTCATGATTTTTTACAGATTTTTTAACTTTCCAGGTCGAATTTGTCAATTTTTCCATCCTTCGGGTTAAAATTTCGCGATTTTCAAAATTATTGTCACTGCCTCAAAAATTTATATATCTGAATAAATTTAAGGCCATTTCGTAATCGTCTCTACCAGGTTTCGAAAGCTTCTCTTACAAGTCTCGATACTCCCACCTGAATCAGAGTTACAGCAACTCGAAAAATCGATTTTTAACATTTTCGTGAAAATCCATCGAAATAATGAAAAATCATATTTTCATTATTTCTCAATTTTTCATGACACTGTGCGAACGGAAATTTTCCGTACAATACAAATATCGTACTCTCGTTTTCGATTTTTCACGATTTATCGACCTTGAAATAAAATAATAATTAATTTCATTATTTTCAACTTATTCACCGATAAATTTTCAAAAATCAGATATTACACCTATATATTAATATATTCTATACATTCGAGAGGAAATTTGTCATTATATAAACGTTCCGTTGGTTTATTCCTATCGAACCAATTTTCATCCGCCCTCCCCTCTTCCTCCTGTCCCAAGCCTATTTGATTACTTATAAATTTTACATCACAATCATAGTCGATGGTTCTATTATAATAATTGAATATTGAATTTGTCAATCCGGAAGTTTCGGGTTTAGTCGCGATAGTTTAGTTTCTCGGTCAATCTTCGATTCTTGCGCGCCAGCCGCGACATAAATACACACACACATACATATATATAGTTATTATAAAGCGACCTTTATCACCAGCGTCATTAACTGCAACGGGCAGTTTGCTAATCGCTTTTCACAGATGCCGCGCGATTACCTCTTTTTCCAAACAAACATCGACTTTGGCGTTTCGTCGCGTCAAAACGTTATAAATCGACGTTGGTACAGTGGCAAACGCGTAGGGTCACTCGGGTCGAATATAAAAAATTCAGGAAAAACAATTTGATAAAAAAAAAAATAAATCTAAAGAAAATAATGAGGAAAATTTTAAAGATTAATTAATCCTCTTTGAGTTTTTTTTGTTATAACCTTCGGTTACCGAACGTTTGAAAAAAAAAAGAAGAAATTTTCACACCTTCGCTTTCACCCATTTTCCGTGGAAAATGCGTAGGGTGAATCGGGTTGAATATAAAAAATTCAAGAAAAACAATTTGATAAAAAAAAATAAAAAAAAAAAATTTAAAGAAAATAATGAGAAAAGTTTAAAAGATTAATAAACCCTCTTTGAGTTTTTTTTGGTTATAACCTTCGGTTATCGAACGTTTGAATGAAAAAAAAAGAAGAAATTTTCACACCTTCGCGGTGAAAATAATTCACGCAGTATTTCGCTTTTGCGACTCCGAGTCTCGATGAATTATTTAATGAGAGGAGGGGGACGTCGTCGATTCGACTGATTAGCAATAGAAACACGCTCCATTCCTTTCCCTCGTACGTGTGCAAGTCGACGAGAGATACATTCGCGGCGTTATCGCGTAAACGTTTTAGCATTGATCGACCTAGACGAGACTGGATTAATTATAAAAAGAGAGATAAATATAAATGAGTGGCCATTTTATTCCATTGTTTTCAACAATTTTCTCATCGTCGAGTATTCTATACGCTACGGGCGAAAATTTATTCGTCGATTGTCCACGCAACGACTATATTCCTACCTCGATGTAATAAATATAAGCCAGTCGCATTTTATAACGGAATAATTTACAATAGTTCGCCATTATACGAAGCGACGATTCGAAATAATCACGAAAAAAAAAAAAACACGATCGAACGAATAAAAATTGCGTGCTTCTTATTTAGTTTTATTTTCTTTTCTTCTTATTTCCAGTCGCAGTCGTAGTGGCATTCTTTCTCTGCTGGGCTCCCTTTCACGTTCAACGTCTCATCGCTATATATGGCACGGGGGATGATCACGTTACCTCGAAAAACAAATGGATCGAATTCGTTTATCTTCTGTTCACGTACGTGTCCGGGGTGCTTTATTACGTCTCGGCGACGATCAATCCGATTCTCTACAACATAATGTCGAACAAATTTCGGGAGGCTTTTATGGTGAGTGTTTCAAGAAAATTTCCAAACCATCGATAATCCAAAAAAAAACAATAAAATAACAATTGTTAAAAATTCATAAAATTAGCGAATTAATTTACAAATAAATGAATACATCTTTCATCTCACAGGAAACATTAGCGAGGAGTTGCGGTAGATCCGATTTCTCGGTCCCTCAGGAACAACGATCGTACTCGAGTCTGTCGAGATCGCAACAGCATCGTGGAACAGCGGGAATGTTCGGTTCGAGAACGGTAATGGGTGGTAGCGGAGTTGGACCCGACAGTAGCGATTATTCCGGCAATTCTATCAGGGATGAAAGTTGTCTAGGACGTAGTCCCTCGGTATCCGGACAAAACGGTACGATGGCGAATTGCAACGCGAGCTCGGACCCTATGCGTCGATCGATTCGCCATATCGACGACGAATATTTCCAGCGATCGTCCTCGAGACGAATAATGTCGAAGGTCGATACGCGAAATCGGATCGAGTCGAACACGACGATACAGGAAACGACGAACGGTGAACGAGGGAGACGATGGCGTCAGGAGAGCAACGGAATAACGAGTAATCGTACGATCGCTATGAAGAAAAATCGTTTGAATTCGAACAATCGTTTCGTCGAGGATCGTCGAAATTATCGTCCGGTTAAGATCGAAACGGACGTCGTACGTCGGAAGAAATGGTGGCGTTTTTTCAAATGGCTACCGGATGTCAAGATCTTCGGTTACGGCGGAAATCGAGAAGGAACTTATACGAGCCCGACCAACTCGATCGTGAACGACGTCGAGAGCTATCGCGAGGAGTATTCGATGACGTCGTATTACACCCCTAATGCAGAAGATCAACGACCTGTATGAGACAGAAGAAACGAGATTTCGGGAGCTTCTAATGATTTATATTTTATAAGAAAATCGAGAGTAAGGACGAAGATACGCGATGGTATTTGTCCTCCAAGAGGATGCCTGAAAAATTATTGTTACCACTGAAACGATCGCGATTTTTTATTATCGTAAGCTCTTCGTTTTCTTGTTTTGTTTTTGTTTAATTATCGGAACGTTTCGATCGAAGTTCAAACTTCGACGTGTCACGAACAATCTCCGAAAACTTGTTTCGATTAATCACCGATTGGAAAAAAATCGACGTGTAAACATCGCGATCGACGATCGACCTACGACCCGAAGTTTTACGATTCGTAAAATTTGATAAACTCGCCGATCGTTTCGCCTACTCTCGTTCCTTATTTCGCTACAACGCAAAGAAGATCGAGAAAATATGAAGAAACGAGCGAAAATAAAGCCCGAAACTAGAAATTTTCGGCGATATTGTGAATAAATTTTTTATAAAAAAAAACTTCGCGTCGCGAAACTAAGTGTAACGAGTCGTGCGAAAAATCATCGAATAATTCATTTATGACGTATTCGCGATTCTCTCGGATTCTCGACGAGTCTCTCTCTTGCTTCGTTGCCTAGAATGAACGAAGACAGGACGTTACGTTTTTAACACGACCAGTCGTTCGGACAATACGTGTCTAATAATTATATGGCATAGCTCATAGATTAAATCGACGGACTATCGTTATGTGTATTTTAAACGTGCACTTTTGCAGCATGTACGACACGGGCATCGAAGGATTGTCGATCGTGCCAAAACAAGAAATAAAAAAAAACAAAAACGGTTTGTAATCGAAACATGGAAAAAATGCTATGTGAAAGATGTGTGTAACGAGGGCGTTCTTTAGTACACGTTATATATTAATTATGTAATACGTATGAGAGCCCAATTTTCTTACTGCAAGACTGTCTAGAGAACGAAAAAAACAAAGAAACAACAACGATTGATGACTAACATTAAACGACTGTAATCGATTGTTTTCTCGATGATCTATTGGAATCTTTAAAATGCTGTGATATTATTTGTTAAGGACTATGAAGATCTGCTGTAATTACTCGATATATTATATTCACCGATTAGAACTTTGAGAGTAACAGAAATATGAAATATAATGTGTTTCCTTCGTGTAAGTCTGTACATATATATATGTATACATAATTATTATACGCGCATATATACTTAAAATATATTTGCAGTGTTAAATCGTTCGAGGATGCTCAATGTAATAATTGTTTCTCGATAAATAATGCACTCCTCTGTATAGTTGCCACTGGAGCGTTTACGAGCTTATAATTTCTGGATCGAATACGAACGAGCACGATTCGCTTATAAATAACTAATATAATATCCTGGCTTTGTTTATAACGCGATCATTATAGCCCGGGTGATGGCCGATATTAATTTTTACCCACGTCATCGCGGTTAATTATGGAAACCGGATCCTCGATATCTATGCGATTACAAATAATCGTTAATTCGCCATGAGAATCGAGTATTCGCACACTGGGATTTTCCTCCGGCTATTTCGAGCTTAAATCTTGCGACTTCGATAATCGTCGTACCGTTGAGAATTTGTTTCAAGATTGTTCGTTATTTTCACAGCTGCTGAAAGATAGAGAGCGTCAATTCGCAGGACCGCGGACTAATTTAAGTTTCGTGGTAATTCGAGAACTTGCGAGACGCGAATCTTTCTAAAGGGGAGATTCGAATATATAACTTCGCATTTAATGACCTTGATTTGCGGGCAAGAGTTTAGACCCTCGTCGTAGTAATTACTCGGGTACGAGGCTTTCGACTCTTCGTCCAAGGGACGTCTCTCTTTATATCAATCAAGTACACATATATTTATAGCTGGCCTTTTGAAGTTTGTTTGATTTTGTATAATCATGAATAAATGCCACGCCTCGCCTTTTTTGTACTCGTAAAAAGGAGTCGAAAGGAGTCGTGAACCATATACTTTCTAAGAAGCGACACCTTAATTTTCAGTCTTATCAATAGAGCACCGGTAATAAATTGGGTAATAACGATGAAAAACGTACTTTGAAAGAGATCAAAGATTTTGAGACGGGATTTTTTTTTAAATAAAGTCATCAATTTCTTCATTTGTTGCTCTTCTGGTACGTTCGTTAAATAATCAATTATATTAACACGACGACAACTCTCTTAAGATTAAATAAGATATATATTTACAGAGATGAAAAGGTTTGGAAAAAATCTGGCTCGGATTTGGATTACAATTGCTTTATTCGTTCTAACAAGAAACCGCTTACATAGGGCTTTACGCGCTCAGCGGTAATATAAAACGTTTTACCATCGAATATGTTCAAGTCTTTCGAACGATTGCGACGTATCGACACGCATAACACAATGTGTTAAGATCTTGCGTAAATTATTTTTGTTGCGAGCGCGCCTACGTTTCCAAAAATTTCGTTAACTAAATTAGGATACAATCCGATCCACGGTAAATTGATACAATCGTGAATAATTGAAGCGAACGAAGAAGAAAAAACAAATGTATTGAAAAGATTGAAATTAAAGCAAAAAGACGGTGAGTTTCAAAATAATGAGATTTCAAGTTGTGTCGTCGGAAAATTCTGTAGAATTAAGTTTTTTGCTATCCTAGGACATCTACGAAGGTAGAAAGTTTTCATTCTTGTTCCCCAATGGTACATCAATCTTTGACGCATCTTAGCTGCCTCCGAATAATCCGATATTTCGATTCCTCTCTCGCATTCTCGTTATAGCTCGACGTTCATCATAGTCGCGAGGTAAGTAGAAGAATTCGTTATCGGTGTACGTAGTATGTAATATATACATAAATATTTAACAATAAAAGATGCATTATAAATACTAAACAGTGCTTATTTCGATACAATTATTTTTAACGCGTTCAATTTACATATATGTATTTTTATAAATTATTCGACTCTATCTATCGGATGAAAACAATAAGATTTATACATCGATAGTGATTTTTAAGCATATAAATGCAGGAATGTACATTGCATGAGGTGAAACGATCATTATTCTTCGGTATTGATGAAATGTATTATATTTTTTGTCGTTTGCGGTTACACGACATATATCGTTCGGATATTTATGGCATTGCTTCCAAACACTGTTTGATATGTTGCCAAGCTTGGAGGCCCTGCGCGATAACAATGTATTTCGGTCAATGAAATAAACGATTTAAATAACGATATATTTTCGTATTTGATGAAATCTAAGCATCGTTACCTTTCTGGCAAGTTTGAACTGCAGTACGCAATACGCGGCTAAAGTCTCTTTCAAGTCAATAACTTTTTGATGCTGAAATCTTTCGATATCCATCGTAGCTTTGGCAGAGAATGACCTGAGAAATAATAAATCAATGTTTATAACTGACAAGGAGAAGGCGAACAAAACTAGAACAGAACGTACTTTAAATCCTCGTCGACCTGTTTAACCGCTTCTTCGTTTTGTCCTATACGTTGCTCCAATTGAATAATCTTCAATTCTCGGACCTCCTCCGTATCAACCGAACCGAACAGTCGAGACATTATTCCAGACTTTCCTGATAACGGTAAGATATCAATTTCTTTAAGATCCGCGTAAATTGTACAGTGTCGATCACATTCGATTAAATCGAATACCTTGCATAACTTTATCTTTCTGCTCATATGCAGCGTTAAGATTGTCATTCGCTTCTTCTTTTGCAAGTTGCAAGGCTTCCCTTCGTTTGACTACGGCTTGTAACGCCGAAGCTCCGAATAACCATTCCTTTAATTGATCCGCGATCAGTTCCTCCTCCTCGAGGGTAGTGTCTATCGTAGCTGCTAGCGAATCCATGTAATGACCAGATTTCTAGAAAAATTAGCTGTATTTCTAGACTCGTTGGATATTACAAAGACGATTGTTTTTTTTTTTTTGTTTCTTTCGTTCGATTACCTGCAGACCATCGCCCAACTCTTTCTCAATGGCGCTCCATTCGCTGAACACACGACCATAATTCGCGTGAAGCTTGTACAGCGTGTATTGTTTTTCGACTAGACGTGCGCGAGCGCGAAGAAGGTTGCACAGATTGTTCTATCGAAAGAATCAAAATTCGTTGTCATTTCCAAATTATTCGCTAATCGTTAAAATGCGACGAGCCACAAATTTACCTGAAGCTCGACACCGTAATTCTTGATTGTCTCGAAATGTTTGTCAGGTTTTCTCAGTCTTACCGCGACGCTTAGAGCTTTTAGTTTTGATTCGGCTATTTGCAAATATCCTGTTTAACAAAACAATCGAATAACATCAAATCTGGCTTGAGCGTGCGAAAATTAAATTCTCCACTCACCGCTTTCTTTAATACTCTCTCTCCATCCGTCTTTCTGCTGTAAAAATCCCATCAAGTGTTTGTCGTGCGACAAAACCGGATGCGACGCTACGCGCAAAAGGAAATTCTAAAATTTCAATGTTACAAAGTTACGCTTGTTACAAAGTCGAGAACTTTTTCTGGATTTTTCAAGCTCGATTGTTCATAATAATATACCTCTAGACCAGCTCTACGTCGATCGACGAAATCTGGATCGAAAGTATCGGTAGTAATTTTTTGCCATGCGTAGAGAACTTTTTTCTCAGGCAGAGGGGGCAATACTACGTACGGGTAGGAAATCTCGAGGTACGCCCTGAGCATTTCAAATTCCGTATAGCGACGCCATAGTGAACTCACCGTAGTCAGCGCACCGTCGAATTCTGGATTGATAACTCTGTAATATTACAATCAGCCGGTCAGTTTCTCGTAACGACGCTCTGTACGTACTTTTAATATTGGTCGACTCACTTTGTGTCGATCAAATAGACGGTATAAAATTCCCGCAAATTGAGACCTCCGTTTGCACGCTTTTCAGCCTCCACTATGGAAATTTCCATATGATCGAGAAGAGATTCCTTTAATTTGAAAAAAAAAACATGATTTGAAGGGAATTCTTTTTTTGTACTGAGTTTTTAGATACTGTACATAATGTGAAGGGAAAGAAATCGGATCAAGAGAATTAATAACATTTTGCGCCAAGCAAATTTTTGAAATTTATTCAAAATGTCTGAAAGTGGAAATAACGATGCATTTTGCGCCCTTGGAATTGTTTGTATCGCAGGAACAGTGGAATATACCGGATGTGAAGTGATAAAATGACTGTACTTCGTCTATGTGACAAGTTGATGGTGTGTGCAATAACATGGTCGCGGTTATTATTCGTATTATAGAACAGTTAGTTATGCCTTCATTTCGTGTGCGATTGTAGCAACAGGAGGTGCCTCAGATTGCTCTACATGTCAAAGTTCTATAACGTTTGTTAAAACTGGTATGACGAGTAGAGTCATGTTAAACGATTTAATAATTGAAAAGTGAAGAATTTTAATTTATAAATGTCACATTAATTCTGTCATACAAGTAGAAACATTAATGGATCGATATATTCGTAAAGCGTTGTAAGTGTTATGACGACCGAATACACGACATACACACCTCTTTTCGTATATCCAAACCCGTCATATCGTTAGAATTAGATTCTATTTGGTAATTCCCATTATGAAATATAGCGTCCATTTTCTGTTCGTTCGATCACTGGTTAACAGCACAGTTCAAATATCAGAAATTATTTATCGCACACGAACGGATTTTCTAAGTTAATATTCTTAACATTCTTTTCATAGACTGACAGAGGACACAATACTAAAGAAATCAAGTCTTCTACGTCGGCCAGCGAAAGCTGATCGAGCAGTGCAGTGGTGCCCTCTATGCCATCTGGCATTTTCTTCGGTGAACTAAGTGCACCTCTCTTTTCAATAAGATAACACTGTGTCTTTTGGTCTGGGATAAGCAAAACATTACCGTCAAACGGGGTTACTTTGAACAGCTTTTCGAAGGTTTTTGTAGGTTACTTTTTTTAACGTCCTAAATACCAACTTTTTTTGGTCCAATAGAACAATGTGTTCTTTGGCTATGAAATATATAAGAAGGTCTACGTCCAAAAAGGGTTTTCACGTTGGTTACGGAATTGGAAAATCCCGCGTAATACGAATATCATCATTATATCTTGCAATTTACGTAAATATTTTGTTTTTCGACCTATTTACCGCTGCGAACACATTGAAACCATATTTTGGTGTTAAGGCAGGCGGTCCATTTAGACGGCCCGAATTAAGCCGTTTTCGCGAAGCGTTGTAGGACGGAAAAAAACAATTAGCGAAATGAACTTTTGGGAATAGTTTGATATGTATTTGAACTAACAAAAAAAAATTGTTTAATGCCCAACAATTTATTATAACCCAATTTATAAATGTATTCGTAGAGCGCCCCGTCGTTGAAATTTCCACTTTGTGTACAAGATACAGCTCGCAATTTTTGTCTGAAAAAAAAACAAAAAAACAATATTCTAAATTTTAATGTAATAGTCTTCGATATGAACTAACAAAATCCGGAAAAACACGTAAATCCTACATTTTGTGGAAGGTTTAACAAAAAAAGTGATTTTTCAAGAAAAAAAAATCACTTCAACTGGGTACAAAGAGGCTTAATTTTTTTTCTAAGTTTCTTTTAGTTCATATCGAAGAGAAAACGATACTGAAAATAACGAAACTTGGATGGAGCCGATAGCTCTTTTAGTTTTTTTGCAATCCTGTACGCAAATTAAGTAAAATCGTAAAAATGAAAAGTCGAGGAAACGGGCTTTAAAATAGACGGTCAACGGGCGGTTCGGCTCTGTATCTCTATAAATAATTGGAATTTGACTCTGAATTTTGTTGTACACATTTTTGAATATCTGATCTATTTATTTCACCAATAAAAAAAATGTCGATTTTTTCGACTTTCTAAATGGACCGCTGGTTTTAAAGCAGCCTTAAAAACTGTCAAAGTTACCCGTAATGTAAATGTAACCCATCTTTACGGTAACCTCTGGGTAATTTAATACGGCAGCTATATTTTTGCTTTGTCACTAAATGATAGCAACCTTCATAAAAAACTTGTGAACAATTTATGAAATAATGATGACCTTTCATATCGTTTTAGCTAAAACGATCTCAAGGTCTCAGTAATACCGACAACTTCGTTGCTGTTGATACAATTAGATTAGATACAATTTTTATGAGAAAAGCATTCATGATTAATCCACGTCACGGAATAGCATTATAAAAATTGATCTATTTAAACCATTCGAAATAAGAAAATAAACTGTCTCTCCTCTCAATTCACTCGGAGTAATTAATGTAGGTACGATTCGTGATAGTTCAGTATATAATTTATTGATAGTCCTATACAGTATACAACTTTCTACAGCATGATAATATAATCGTAAAAATGACGAATTTCTCACATGGGCTTTGAGCAATAACGGTCATCGACACCGTTGATAGACATGAGTGGCTTAAAGCTTAAACTTATATAAAAAATTGCAATATTTTATTTATACTCTAGTAACACAATCATCACGATTACATAAATGCATAAGTATATACGATAATGACTAATCAATAATAAGCCTTGATGTAGACAATTTTATAAATATAGATAGGAGCACAAAATTATAAAGTTATCCGGGGTTTAAATTAAATACAAAAATATTAAGCTAAGGCATGAATACCGAAAACGAACGTTCTTATTTCTCGAAAATCAAATGAGTCCGCGTCATTTTACAATTTACAGCCGTTTTCTAACATTCACGAAATTATTATCCCGCTGAATACTTATATTAATAATTACCCTCGTGTGACACTTAGTAAATACAATGGAAAGCCGCAGAAAATTGTGAAAGCATTCCGAATTCTGTTCTCCCTAGTAATAAACTATAATATATGCGCGCGCTACGCGGTATAAAAACACAAGAAGAATATCGCATTAAAACTTTGCTTTTGAATAATAAATACAGTGACGATGACAACAGCTTTGATGTATGTCGCGTTACCCGTACTATTATTAATAATTAATGTTAAAAACAAAGGAAAAATAAATGTATTTACAGCTACAAATAAACACGATGCCAAGTTTCACTTCGCGGTTATAATTTACGATGAATTTATTTTTCGATCAGTTTCTCCATAGTGTCCTTGCGAGGAAGGAAAAGTACCAATATCGAGCAGACTGCGAGAGAAAAATCAATAATATTAAATAATCTTTAGCGTTATTAAATTTGTTGATTGAGAAAAAAGATTGAGAAGCTTGCGTTCAATATCGTTTGTTGTTTGAAATATTACCCACCTATGCAAGCAATGCCGATCATCGTGAAAGGACCTAAACAGCCGGCGTTGAAGAGAACTGGGAATAGAAGATTTCCTACAACGGCCCCTAAGCGACCAGCCATCATCGTCATACTTATCGCCATTGTTCTGAATGAAAAAGTCAACGATAACGTGTAATCCTCGTTGAATTCGAGAGAAAAAATACTATGATACGCGAATCAACGAATTACCTGAGTAAAGTAGGAAAATTATCGACGATCACGTTCATAACAGCCGCCCCTCCGATACTCGACAGCGCGACAAAAACCGACGATATGCCGAGAATACCATTCGCGTCTTCGGCCCAATAAAGAATACCGCAGCATAAACCAGCGGATAGGAAGCAAAATACTGAAACGATAAGTTCAATAAATTTCTCCCGAAATCCTGAAATGTTTTTATCTACAATTTTTCCTTTTTTATAAATTATTAATTAGTATTATTTTATAAGATAAATTAATTTTTATAAATAGATCGATGATTTTCTCTCACCCATGAGTTTTTTCTTTCCGGCAACGTTGATGAGGGTGCCAGCCAGCGTGTAACCGACAACGCCGGTCAGAGCGATCACTATCGAGTTAATGTAAACGGTCGAATTCAAAATGACCTGAAATGAAGAAAAAGAGAATTATTCGAATCGAAATTCCTACGATTTGATTTTCGAACGATATTC
This sequence comes from Netelia virgata, assembly GCA_951802705.1. NCBI lineage: Eukaryota > Metazoa > Arthropoda > Insecta > Hymenoptera > Ichneumonidae > Netelia > Netelia virgata. The sequence continues at coordinate 39,606,305 of OX637865.1, read as the reverse complement.
ACGGTGAATAACGTGCGATCGAAGAAATATGGGTATTATTTTACGTACCGGTGCGCAAACGCCGGCAAGCTGTACCGTGTGATTGCTTGTATAAGTTTTAACAACGTGATAAGAATCTTTCCTTGTTTTTTCGATCATGATACAAATGGATGGAAACGGACCAGAAGTCTTGATCGGATGTCTCATCTCGTAAGTTTCGATCATCGCGAATAGCTGAGGCATCCACAGTCTCAATGAATTCGAGCTGGCACGAAAAAAAAAAAAAAATCGAATACAACACAAAAATTACAATTAAAAAAAAATCCACCGAAAAGATTTCTTTCGCAAATTTGCTTAATTTCTTCGATTCTCACCCGACGGTACCGCCAAATTGTATCGCACCGATAAGCGCGAGTCTGAACGCGTAACGCGAGTGAAACAGCGGTTTGACCTGTTGCCATCCCCCGCTCAACGATTCTTTGAGACTCCTGCCGCTGTCCTTGATGTAAATTTCGTTCGCCAAAATTTTCACCTGCCGAAAAACATTGTCAAACATCCGTCGTGTTTCGCGCGAGCGTTCGTTGCGACGAAATGAAAAGTGAATTACGAAACAGAAAGAAAAAACAAACAAAGAAAAAATGAACGAAACAGAAATGGAGAAGGAAAGAGAAATGCCTTATCTACTTTTATTCAAGAACTACCTGAATATCTCATCGGTAGCCTACAAGTGTGCTCGATCAGCAAGTCCGATAGTATATCTGCTCTATCACACGCGTGTAGCCTGCATCTAATTCAGGATAAAACTTGAGTGGGAGGGAAGCCGAGTCGGCATCCACGATTCTCGTCGTTCGCGGGGGTTTCGTCACTTGGTTTGATCGTCGTACACGTTTTTTTTTATCGTCGTAATCGTGTTTTAATTATTATATAATTGGGAATTTGTCCTTTCGTCAATTACATACCGGATAGGTGTGCGGCTCTTTGCCGGTATTGAGTGCGTAGATCCTCCTGAAAACCTCGAGAGCCTCTTGGTCGCGACCCTTCGAGAGAAGGAAACGCGGACTCTCCGGAAACCACGAGAGAACCACGAACGCCGAGAATTCGGGTATCGCGCATACCGCGAGAAATATCCTCCAGGAGGTCACCCTTAAGGGACCACCGAATAAGTTCCACTGCCATTCTTGAGGTATGATCAACCATGCTAGACCTGGAAATACGATTACCCAAACGGCATCGAGAAAAAAATCGATCAAGGATCGGTATTGTGTGTGTTTTTTTTGTTTTTTTTTTTTTGAAAATCAAAACATCGATGGACCATGTATAAATCGTATCTTCGTGCCTCATGAGACCCTTGTGTCGAAATCCTGAGGAATCGTGTATGATTTATTTAATTTTGATATTAAAAAATAAAGAATAATTATTCAGATTGAAGACAGCACTCACAGGGTAAGGATATGTTAGCGAGCGAATAGAAGACACCGAGCCACATGTAAATTCGAGAACGTTGATGCTCACCGTGAACCTCCGCGAGATAAGACATGAGAGCGGCGAAAGGCCCGGATATGCTGTTTACGATGTAAACAATGGAGATGAATAAAAGCACAATTTATGAATGAGACTTTGTGTAAAATTTCATGCAAACATATGTAATTAAATTTCTTGTACTCACATAACGCCGTTTAAAAATTTGAAAAATATCAATAGACCCGACGTCGGTGATAACGAGCTTGAGAAACTGACCATAGACACGGTCAGATAACCGTACATGAGAATCTTCTTTCTGCCGAAGGTATCGGTCAAAAAACCCCAGATGAACGAAGTAACGATCATGCCTGAAGTAAACAACAAAATTCTATTTATTAATACTTTTTACTCGTTGTTTTTAAAATTTATGCGAAGAATTAATAAAAATTTGCATGAAACAAAAATCGTGTACCCGCGAACGGCATCGAATTTAAAAGACCCTTGTCGAAGAGGGTGAGACCGAGGTCGCACTCGGCAGAAGGAAGAACGTAGGACATCGAGTTGGCCGAGTAGATACTGGCGCATCCCGCTGGGACGATGGCCAGAAGAAGGAGATAGTTGAATTTTCCATAGCCTGTTGATATTTTGTTGTTGTTATTTTTACTCGAGAAATTTGTTTTGTTTTTTTTTAAAAAGCTCTTTCGGCATAAAAAATGACTATAATGTTTTTTTGTATACGTATATTTGATCAAAATCATACCTGTTAGTTTAATCGCCTGTTCGAAATCTACCGGTCCGTCCGCTTTTTCGACATCGTCTGAAAATATTTCAACCAGAACCTAGTTTTTTGTTTGTTTTCTTTTCTTTTGTTTTGTTTCAACTCGATATTTTTAACGAAATATACGAGCGTCCGGTTGACGAAGCATTCGAAAATTCCTGCTGAAGCCTTACGGTCTTAAAATAGAAATATATGATAGTAATAATGATAATAATAATAACAATAATAAAAATCATCGCGCGAATGATAATGTGGGAAATGTGACGATAATAGTTAACGTCTTGGCATCGACGATTATCGATGATAATATTTACGTCGACTAAGCTGGTGTAACCAGTTTCTCATCACATACCGTATATTCAAGAAACCCTCGAAGCTCATTGTCTGACATCAGAATCGAGTGTAATAAGCTTGGTATCATACATGCAAAATATGTCTTCAAAGTACGACCTTGCACTCGGCATTAAGAAAATCGTACGAGAACAAAGTGAATAGCCCGAGGATGGACCGATCCGGGCGAATATCGAACGATAATTATCCGCAAAATCGTCATTTCTGAAGATCGACCTTGACAATGGAAAAATGTCTGAGACGCTGTATTTATCATACTCGTCTGTATTTATCGCACTCATTAATCCAAAATGATAATATTGTAAACGTAAATATCGTTCGTAATCATATCATCCGTGACAAAATAGCAATTTTATGTATTTTATAAATATCGATCGTAATCATAAATTCTACGATAAAATAACTACTTTATTTCTTTTATGAATAACGTTCGTAATCATAAATTTCATTCATAATAGTAAATTTCATGATAAAATACATAAATTTTCAGAATAAAATCGTAATTTTATGGATTTTATCGCGGAATTTATGATTACGAACGATGTTTATGTTTACAATATTATCATTATGAATTAATGAGTACGATAAATATAGCGTCTCAGATATGTTTCCATTATAAAGATCCGATCGTAAGACATAACGATTTTGCGAATAAGTATCGTTCGATATTTCACAATAGAGGACGAGGGTTGTTGCCGATTAAATCGATGAGACGGAGAGGCGATTATGGAAGCTTAAATCGATTTTTCGTTAAATCGGCCTAACGGTCATATAAATCGGATAATCGTATGCAAAAAGGGCGCGAGTCTCGATAGATTGTTTTTTTTTTACGTTCTTAAAAATTATCGAACATCGTCGTCGATGATTACGATAAATATTCATAGATGATATAAATTATACGTAATCGCCGGGGTTGAGGGAGCAATAAATATTTCCTAGCGGCGTGATTGATGAATAACGTCGTTTCTTAGCACGCGATGCAATTGGCCGATCTTAGCTGAGTGAATTTAATCGCCCGGAGCAAAAATGATCGAAGTTCGCGCGCAGTTATTAAGTCCTTCAAGGACTGGACGTAAACGCGTTTCCGGCATTCTTCGTTGAATATGAAAATATGTTATCGATTATTTCGTTCGTAAGATCCGTGTTTCGAACGTTAATTCGCATCCGCGTTGGATATCGAGTTCAAAAGCGATTTGCCTCGAGAGAATCAAACGAGAGAATTGATAAGACCGATTCGTGCTAAAAAGCGACGAATACGGCGCAATAATAGCGGGATTTTCGGATCGACGTGACGGAAAACGAGAGATAGGCTACGATAATAATTTCGAGAACGACGTACGACGATGTAAATACGTGAAAATTGTACGACTCTCCGGTGTTTTCACGACGAAATCGTCAAAGATAAATAAACGTGTCGATGATTAATTGTTCGGTCGAAGATCGTGCCACGATATATTTCTACGACACGACGAGATCAACGAATAACTCTGATGTATTTTGCTCTCTTGTTTTAAATATTTATTTATAGAACGGAGAATTTTGGAAAAATTGATCACTCACTTCGTATGGCGAAACACTCGGACCGCGGACTCATATTGAAATGTACAAGGAATATTAGCGAGAGAACGTTCTAACGTACGTTTCCCCCACCAATTTTGATACAAGTTCGACGATGGACAAACCGGCTTGACACCAGCGCGCTTTTAGCCCTCGAAATTTCGCACGAAATTTTAAATCCTCGAAATTTCGACAATTTTTTTTATCGTTACTGCTACGAATTTGTACCGTCATTATTTCTTGGAGTTTAATGACTTTTTTATCGACGGCACGAACTTGTAATATCGTTGCTCGACGATGGTTGCAATACAAAAAAAAGCCAGTTGATAAAAATTAACAAAAATCGATAAATTAACATTTTTTCTTACAATAAAAATGCTAAATTCATTAAAAATTATAAATCCTAATAGTTTTTAAATCATTCTCTTCCACAATGTATGTAAATTCTTATATCACGCGCGAAAACAAACCTATTTTCAATCGACTTTTTCAAACGCAATATTGACTTTTGATTATTTTCGATAAAAATCGAAGAAAAATTCTATAGAGACAACTTACCTCGATGATTAATCGGCGGAGTCATGGAGTGTCCTTTACGATTGAAAGATCTCACGCACTGCTCCTATATATATATATGTATATATAATATATAATATAATTTAAAAAAAAAAAACAAAAAAACACCGTCAAAAAATGAAAAATCTGAACCAAAAACCGAAACGAAAAGAACCGAACGTTTACAAAGTCTTTTATTTTGTATACTCGACGAAGATCGACAAAAATGAAAAAAAATTATAGAAAAAAACGCGATATCTTTCGTTTCGGAGGATATTTTTGCTCCGATTAGCAGTGGTTGTCGTCCTGTCTTCGACTGACCAACGCGATGCGTTCATTAGGCGTTAAGTTGTAAGATCGGGTAGTAGTAAGCGTCGTTTTCAGCACTTGGTTATTATCCGGTTTCCATTAACGGGGGTGGGAGAATACGTCGGCATAATTCCTTCGACGTTTCTTCGGACATATAAGAAATAAGTGAATCGCGAAGAACCTGATAAAAATGATTAGAATATTGCCGCTAGGAAGCTTCCGTCGCCGTCCGTCGATCTCGCGTCTCTCCGGCTCGAGTGGGACGTGCTTTACGCGTAACGATAACGCGACGTCACCGATATGCAGCCGTGGTACGCGTCATAATTCGCACGATCGATCTTCACGTACGCTATATCGTCACATGAATTTTAATCGAAGGATCAAACGTCGACCGTGCGCACGTGTGTTCGATCGAATGGAAGTAGAGGGGGTAGTATAATATTTTTTAATAATTAGGCATCTGACTTATGCACCAGCCAGCTGACTCTCCTGAAATCCATTTCAACTACGATAATTCGTAAATTACGATGCAACGTAATGGTTATTTTAACATTATTTATTAAAAATTATTACGATTTACAAAAAAAAGAAGAAGATTTTTTGGCTTCTTTGATTATTCGTGAATAGAATTGTTTTCATATTTTTAATTTTATTTTATATAAATTCGTCGATCGTGGCAAAAAGTTCGTCGTTCATTGACGAATTTTCGACATTAATGAATTTCGGTGTGGTCGTCGTTTGAGAAATTTTGATTTTTACGATGTACCATTGAGGAAATAAAAATATCGTATGCAGAGGAAACTTTTACGATGGCATAAGCCGGTCACATATGCAGTCGAAGGCTTTTACTAATCACCGATACGTCATTGACGCCGTTTAATGCCCTCGATCTGTATTGCCCCGTAGTATTAAATACGTATAAATTATTCAGTCTTTCGAGGCTCGAATCCGTCGTACATTGTTACTAAAAACATTCCACTGGTGGAGCTGAGGTCGTGCACTACGTTTTACGTGTCGTTTATCCCGACGTACGTCTAGAGAGGATATCGTACGGATTTATGAGGTACGTAGTGTCACGTAGAGTAACGCGGGCAATAATAAACACTCGTGACTTTAATCCTCGTCGTTTGTAATTTATGCGTTCTATTACAAGCTCGATAAATCCAGAAACTGTCGCGGGTGGGTCGAATAAAAATTAAATTAAAAGACAAATAAAACATAATTTTTAAGGGTGAGTTAACATAATTTCGTTTCTAAAAATGAAACAAGGGCGAATACAATTTGTTAAGAGTATAAGCATCGCGTTTCGAGGAAATCGCACTTCGTATAATATCGTTATTTGATCGATTTACTCGAATATTTGCAGTCGTTGAACTAAAAATCAGTCGATACGTGTCGATATTTTATTGCGATAAGAAACAATTTGTCACGATAAGTACTTTGACCGATTCTTCGACATCATTATCTCCAAGAATTATCCTCGATAGATATTCTACGCAGCAACGAGCCGAGAGCCTGCAGAAAAGACAGTGCAAGTGTCTAACTCTGGATTGTTGTAGTCGATAAAACGTCCTGATACGAGACGGAAACTTTTGTACAATTACACGTGAAAGCGGATTAGCCGAGTGTTCTGAAGATCCGGAGAACGTTTGTCACGCATATTCGAATTGATTTAACGTTTTGATCCGGGTATCTGCATAAACCATAAAAATCCTCAAGCGTAGCAGGATGTGACGACGCAACCTAGCTGGTAACAAAATTGATATTCTCGATACAAATTTTATATTTTTGTTGTCCTCGTTTTACAAAAATTTTCCTATTTCTTTAAAAAGTGTATAATTTTCTCGCCAAGCTGCATTTAAATAGACGATTAGCTTCAACGTTTTTTTCTACAATATAGTTAAAAATACAAATTAACTAGCTAAAAAAAACAGCATTTTAACGAAAATCATTAAAACGAAAGCCGAGAAACATCTGTATCGGTTTATCGCGCGACGAAAATTTGTCCACCGTTAAAACGTTTGTTTTGTACACACGGAATTTATCTATCGTATGGACAGATCGAAATACGACGATTCATGACAACAAAGATAATAACTTTGCCCAAAACTTTTCCGAATCTTTTCGTCGAAATCGTCCCCAAGGAATATTCTCGAGTGTGTACACGAATCATAGCCACCTATCTCGAAATCAATTATGATAGTAGACGAAAAAATTATGATAAACAAAAATGGAGAATTTTCCATTGTCTTATCACGATTGATTGCTAAAAACCGAGAAGTAACAAGTTATTCCATTGATCGGTTCAGGCTGAGTTTCGAGAAATTTGTGCGGTGGTACGCGATTCGAGGGATCGCCGGAATCGTCGGTGGCAAAGTCGGTCCCGGAGATCAGTTCGTCGATCCACGAGAGATTCTGTTCGTCCGAAGCGAACATCTCGCGAAATAAATGAGGAGGCTAAAAACGAGATAAGCAAGATGATAAAATCCTACGATGAATAATCTCGGAAAATTGAAATGAAAAATTGAGATCGAAGACCATTATGTCGGAAATCGGAGGTAAATCGTTGGCTGGTGGTAGTCGGTCGAAAGGCTCGGCCAGCCTGCCGCTTTGCATAGCGAGTAACAGCAACCACGTATAATCGTTTCTCGTCTTCAGAGTTTTCTTGTCGCCGCTTATTTCTCGAAGTTTGTCCAACCAGATGAAAATTTGTGGTCTTTCTGTTGTACCAAGAAAAAAAGGAAAAATACGTAATAATTATTGAATATAAAGAAAATAAAAAGAATAAATTAAATGGGGGAAATTGTATCGAATAAATCGAGGTAACCGTTTTGAGGTAATAGCTGGATGAGAGCACGAGCCAGCATGTCGTTGTACGAATAGTTTTTATTTAGAGCACTTATTTCATTTGGGGTTTCATCCATCGCGAATTCTATTTCTCGATCGATACGATAAATTTTATCGGAATTCTCGATCGACGCTTTTCACGATAGGAAAATTTTGACCGGATGTCACATCACCGATGAGGTTTTTGACGGAAGCCGGTTATAAAATTGACTGAGGCATTTTTCAGTTGTTAATAACGAGCGATTTGCTTCAGGAAGTTCACATTTGTAAAAACATTTGCTGTATGTGAAAAATATTATCCTGCACATTGTTAACTAAAATGAAAAAAACGCAAAAATCGTAAATTCTCTTTTATAAAAAGAATTAATAATAATAATTTTCAATGTCACAAATATTTCGTACGAATTTTGAGTTATTATAATTTCGACCGCGTGCGCGTGCCAAATACTAGATTTTTTTAACAATTATTGACTTTGACTTTGATCGTTTTGAGAGATCTAACGAAATTGTTTCTAATCAAATTGCATACACGTTTGATTTTTCGCGCGATACAATTTCACAACAAGAAAAAATCGATCTATTTCCAACGATCGATTTTATTTCTTCCAAGTCTCGCGATTTGCGAAGCGCGCGATCCTCGCATGGACTTTGAACAACGCACGCGAAAAACATAAACGACGTACGAATGAATTCCGTCTCGCGCCATCTCATTGATTCGTAGAAGATCGAGCAATATTACAATCTAAAATAACTTAATCCACATTTCCTAATCTTTCGCGCGATTATTAGGCACGTCGGTCGATGAAAAAATCCGTGTTCTACCACACTCGCGCAATTAAAATCATGATCGTACATCGAGTCGGTTGAAAATCAGCCTCGTTATCAGCCAAACTTCGAGAACTGATAAATCGCTATTCAATAAAAATGTTAATTTTACGTCACGCTTGATTTTTTAAACTTTTTCTTCGAAATAGTGGGAAAAACGTGGTGAAAATTGTGACGATTTTGTCGTAAGTAGACATTTATGGAGATGACGAGGTCTTCGGGGAAGAGATAAGGAGACGAGAGTGAGTCGCGACCCACGACGTGACCTATCGATATTTCTCGTTGAAGCTTCTGCAAACGAGCCGACGAGCTCGTCGAATTTAATATCATTGGTCACGGTATGCGTCGTTCGCGTTCCTTGTGTACGACAAAAAGCCATACTGATAGTAATTCCAGACAGGCTCGCGAACTGGGGAAAAAAGGGGATGGACAACTGAGAAAGATTAGAAGCCCGTGGTCGACATTTACCAGCAAACGCGCTGTGATCTTCTCGTGGCCCCTGACGGCAAACGCGCACGAAACGCAGCTGGTTATAAGTTCACACGCCTCCTCGATTCCTTTACCAGTGATCATCGAGACTTCGCACTGGATCAGCAAAGTGTCATTTGTAATTACGAATTATTAAAAATCTGGCGTCAACCGATCAGTTATAGATCGTGAGTATATTTATACGATTAATGAATATTCTTGCGGGAATAGGATTAGTTTTGATAAATATACGTTTTTTTTTGTTTCGATAAACTTTGCCGGTCGATGAAAAATCGACGTCGCGTATTACGATTTCTCAAGTATTTCCGCGCGTATCTCGTGATATTAGTGATTATTGGAAACTATAGGAAACGTCGGTCGCTTTTCCGTTTGAAATCGGCAAATATTTTTGTTTCAACAAATCATGGGGATTTTGGAAAAAGCGTATTTTAACGATTGTGAGAATGATCTAGGGAGCATCTTAAATCTTTATTTATTTTAATAAAGATCCAGAATGTTAAAAACGTCTTAAATTCTTCTTGCGCTTTAAAAAAATATATATTAGAGTTGTTTTTCGATTTTTTTTTGGTCCACCGGAAATGATGTACATGATCAAAATTTGTGATTGAATGATGATCGTATAATTGTGTAAGAGTGTTAAGAGTCGGTGCTACTAGCGACGAGCGATTCGAAAACGTGATTCGTACTTTCTTCGGCACTGAGCAACAGATCGCGTTAAAATTTTGAGGGCATTTACAGAATTATGACAAAAAATGCCTAAATGGTCTTTTTACAAAATTGTTGCCATAATTCTCTAGATACCCTCAAAATTTTGAAAAAAAACCTTTTAGCCGCTTTTTGCTATAATTTTCTAGATACCTTTAAAATTTTAACGCGATCGGTTGCGCAATACCGAAGAAAATACGGATCGCGTTTTCGAACCGCTCGTCGCCTGCGACACTATTTTTAAAATTCTGGAAAGAAAAACCATTTAGCCATTTTTTGCCATAATTCTCTAGATACCCTCAAAATTTTGAAAAAAAACCATTTAGCCATTTTTTGCCATAATTCTCTAGATACCCTCAAAATTTTGAAAAAAAAACCATTTAGCCATTTTTTGCCATAATTCTCTAGATACCCTCAAAATTTAAAAAAAAACCATTTAGCCATTTTTTGCTATAATTCTCCGGATACCCTCAAAATTAAAAAAAAAAACATTTAGCCGCTTTTTGCTATCATTCTCTAGATCCTCTCAAAATTTTAACGCGATCGGTTGCGCAATACCGAAGGAAATACGGATCGCGTTTTCGAATCGTTCGTCGACTGTAAAACACTTAAAAGGAAAACCGTCGCGCTATGTCTTACCGATCGAATTCTTCGAGGACTCGTCAGTTACGAGGTACAATGGACAGTCGCGTGGTGGCGCTGTTGAGCGGTTTGGCGCGGCGTCGCCGTACACCTGTGCATTTCTTCCGAAATGCATTGAAAAATTGTACTTGTATTTTGAAACGAATCAATTTCGAAAGAATCCTACTTTATCGTTCAAATCGTCATTATCATCAGAGTTTTGCCTTCGATGTTTCGAATCATTTCAAATATTTGACCTCGATTATGGGAATTTAAAAAAAGAACCCAATTTAAAGAAGCATTGTGATGTACGGGACTTAAAAATAATAATATAAAAAGCCAGGGTGGCCAACTTGCCCAGTGTCGTTACGATTAGGGTCAAGATCGTCGACTGAGCGCGTTCAACGTACATGTTACGGTCGTAATTCGAAACAATGCTCAATTGCATTTCATTTCCATAAACAGTTAATAGAGACTTATGTCACACGTTATTCTAGTCGAAGCAAAAATAGAGTGCAAGGACACTTTCCCCGGTGAAATCATCGTCATGGACTGCAGAATGATTCATTGTCAGATCAGGAGCATTCTTTAGGATAATCTTTTTTTTTAACTGACGATAGTAACAATTGCTTTTCTCTCCATTTTATTTCCTGTAATACCATAGATTTACAATTATTTGATAAATAAACGCCGATCTAGCGTATAAACACGTATGGAAAAAATTTCATGGTTGCGAAGCCACCGTGTTTGATTGTGAGTCGCACTAAAGACCCGACTATAGGGTGCAGCGAAGAGAACTTTGGCTATAGTATCGTCCGCAATAAAAACCCAACACACTTACATCGCTCGTGTAACGTCCGACTCGATTGCACGTAAGCCAGCTGCCTGTGTAGGAAATCATGCGGTGATCACGTGCACGCCAGACCGGTGTTTGAAAGGCCCGTATGAATTTCTATGCGTTTCTTACTTCCTACGACACTGTCGACTCGCTTCTGAACATAAGAATCTTTCGCTTTTGCTCGAAACGTTAATAATCGATGCAAAAATTGCATTAAAGTAAAATCAACAAGTTGAGGTCATTGCGATAAGACGAAGGACCAATATATTTACCCAGTTTTGTTATCTTCATGGACACATGTGAAATTGATAAATCTATCGAGCGAATGAAATATGATGCGTACGTTTTGTGGTTCAAATACATTTTAAGAATAAAAAATTGAATGCTTATCAGTCGAGGCATTCTTTAATTTTTTTAATTCTTTCGTTTAAACATTCTTCAACGATTAACGTCGATTTTTATCGTCGAATAGAAATGCATTCTTCGCAATGCAACGATATGAGGTTACTAATAAAGGATAGAGAAACCAGAGAGGGCGAGAAAGAGAGAGAGTTTCGTGCATAGGCGTAAAAACAGTGGGCCCTCTGGTGTTCCATTGGGAAAATTCGGCGCACGCGTAGTAGTAAAAATTTCACGAGCTTCCGCGCGCGCGTCGGGACGCTACAATTCGGAGCTCAGGAAGGATCCGCCCGTCAGGAACAACACGGACAGCGACGAAGAACGTTTGTTCTGCGACTTACACCTGTCTCGAAATTGATCAAGACAAAAAATAAAAAACCATTATATCAAATATCGAAGCAAATATCAGTTCGAATACGTCACGTTCTCTATAACAGAATAAAGAAATAGTGTTATTACCGTCGCGTATCGTGTTGTTCACGCGACGGAGAAATTTCGATAGAAGAGACGTAATAAAGAGAAAGCGAGTGACGGAATTTTTGAGACAGAGAGATAAAAAAAACAATATTTTTCCACGACTGGAAAATTCGGTGCGTACCGTTAGAATATCCCATCGGTCGCAGGGCCCGAGTCCAGCGTATGGATTCACCCTCGAAGATGGGAGTTGACACATTTGCCTTTATCTACAACGGTTATCAGCGTATCGAGAGATACAAGAAAACGCAACTAGGTGAGCCGACATAAATATATTGTTCGTGATAACAGCGACGATAAATCCACGATACGGGCTCTCCATGACCCTGTCAGCGCGATTGGAGTACTTGCAGTCGCATAAAGTCGAATTAGATTAAAAAAGAAAAAAAATTTTGATAAACATATAATATTTTCTCATTCATCGCATCGCGCATCGAGAAAAACACGAAAATATAACGCGTTGGTTCTTATCGTCGAAATACGAGATGTGCAGACAATATCAGTTCGGTGAATTGTAAATATAAATCACTGCGACGCGAGTCGTCAATGATATCGCGGTCACCACAAATTGTCAACAATAATACTAAATCTGTGTATATACAGACACATAAGTATGGAGCTGATTCACCCCTCAGCGTTCGAGAATATTCCATATAATATTTTCCGCCCGTTCGGCCAACGATCGATAAACGTTGCAACGTCAATTTCTTCGTCGACGAACAATAACATTCGATACGCGTTCAAAGTAACCGAGTTATTATTACGCTCGAGTGCCGCCCCACCGTTTCAATCTAAAGATTAATTATTTATTCCGTGTAACGGTAACCGTTTCGATAAAATGGGTCGACTTTAAGATCGTCGAAGGCCAAATACCGAATAGCTAGAAGGATTAACAATGGAAGCGGGGAATATAACGGGAGAATAAATTAACGGTGCTAAAAATAAGAGTTCTCTGGAACTCTCTATGAATTTCGCAGTAGTAGACAATTTATTCGTAGCGTTCGAATTTACCAACCAACCGACGCCGAGGACGTAAATACATAGTTCCCCTCCCCCCACCTCTCTCCGCGTCGCTCGAAAACATCTCGTGCCGGGCTGAACACGTGCTCGTCGAGTGATATCGGCGATTTTTTTTTTGTTTTCTTCTCTTTTTTTTACCTTTTCGCTCGCTCGGGACGCCCGCCGAGGTGGGGGAAGCGGTTCGCTACGAGGTACGAAGCGGGTGCGACGAATGAGATAGAGAGTTACCTGCACGCCGTAACGTCGACCGGAGCCGGCACATTGAAATTTCTCGGTTGCATCTTCCGAAAGGCGTTCTCGAAAGTATTGTCACAAGTGCAGGAGTCAGTCGCGAAATTATCTTCGTCGAATTTTCGTCGGCCATCGTGCGACAGTGATATATGACGAGAACGTTTCGCGCGGACGTCTCGAAGGGACCGACAGTACTTTATATCCGTCTCGAATCGTTAATCTCGCCCCTACCGGCCAGTCGCGACAACAAAAACAAAAACAAAAACACAACGCCGCCTGGTGTTTATCGTCAAATTTGTTTTAGCGGTTGCAGTTTTCATTTTTGCGAATATATTTTTTAAATAGAAATAATTATCGTAAGTGGGAAAATGATTAATACCGGATCGGGTGACAGTAATCGATGGACATACGCGATGTATGCGCTGGAAAAGCCCATGGACAATGGTCTAGGTAATGTTAGTGTATTAACCGTCCGATTCTGAAAGAAATTGAGAGTTGTCGTTGAAACGATTATTACTTCCGGTGTCTGAATCAGTGGGCCCTTTTTGAACAATACGTATTTGATGAACAGACCCTGACACAGTTCTTGTTTACTCGTATTTATCTTCTCAAGGTTTTTACGTTCAATGGCGTGCGATCAAGACTTTTCAGCGTCTGGCTGAACTTGAAAGATATGCGCAATGGATTTTCGGCACATCGATTCATTTTATTTTCATATAATTCGTCGACGTCGAGCTAAATTTATTTCAGTTCGACAAAATTGTTTTCGTAACTTTGTTAACGCTACCTGAGTCGAAAGGTTAGAACTTCATTCGAATACAATTTGCGTAACATATTATTACGATTTTTTCAAAAGAATATATTTATTTTTCTCGTTTGTACGACATTGTGGCTTCCTCGCGTGTGAATCAACCACGCAGACATTGCATTATTATTATTATTATTCTTTCACGTTGAGAATAGTGTTACGAGTTCCCTTATCCTCTCCCCCACTTTACGAACAATCGCGTTGAGTCCGGCAGTCGGTACTTTTCCATAGACACTTTCCCCACACAGGTCCCAAGCCAGTGCGCAGCTTTTCGACGCATGCCATATCTTTCGTGGTAACCGACTGTGCTTACAGGGCAATGTTAAATCAACGATTATTTTCGTTTTTTCAATTACCACGAGTTCGATTTTTTTACGACCAATAAAAATAGCCACCTTCGTCGACTATTTTTATTCGTTTCAAAAATGAATCTACCGTCAGCAAGAAATAGGTAGTAAGTCTCCCTCTATATCTCTTATTTACGTCTTTCTCAGCCTTTGTGAATAATGCCATACACTATTCAGCACTTGTTTTGCCGGTCCGTGACGATCCCTGCCGTATAGTGTGTGACAACCTTTAAGAGATGAGATCTAGTTCGAGATGAAGTAGTAGAGTCGAAGTTCGATTCCTCGTGAAAACTATTTTACGGGTGAATGCGATCTGGAAACCGTGAAATATATGTGCATTAGTTGAAAAAAATACATTTCAACGATCAATTCAAACGAGATATTTTCCTTTTTTTCTCTTCAGCCAGTGGAGTCATGGCGGGTTCCATAGCAACTTTTGCTGCCTTATGGATCGCTGTGCAAACAATGAACTTTCTAGGCTATACCAGTGTAATTGGAGGTTACAAACTACCCTTATATTTGCACAATCATCTTGCGGGATTCAACGGTGAGTTAAATTTCATATAAAATCAGAATAAGAATAATTGTCGTATTATGTGAATGAAAATTTATTATTGTTTGTTTATATTTTTTTCTCAAAGGTATCCCGAACGATATAATCGTCGATACAGGATCGTATCGAGTTCCTAGATTGCCATCCGTCAATGGAAATGCTCTGAACAGCTCTGTTGATTTTGGCACCAGCATCGTCGAGCGTATGCGAAGGTTCGAGGAAAATCTCGTCACCGCAGGCATCGATTTGGTTGCCAACACACCGTCGCACAGTCAATATATTTTTTCATCCCCGGACGAGGCTGCGCTTGAACTCCAGGCCCATGCGATGGTTGCATCAAGAGCCTCGATGTATCTTGTCCAGCATTATTGTCAGAGGTAAAATTCGAGCAAACGTAACGACTCTTTAGCTTTGAACACAAAAATGCACATTTTATTTATTTTTTTCATAATCAGATACGGATTGAGCGACGAAACTTGCGCTCGTTACGTTTCTACTTTCAAACTGGAGGGTACGAGTCTCGGTGAAACTTGCCTCATGAGTCAGCACGTCGATTGTCCGATAAATTCGACTTACCGTACTATCGACGGAAGTTGCAACAATGCGGAGAACCCACGCTGGGGCAGTGCGCTAACGGCTTACTCGAGAGTTCTTTTTCCACGTTATTCGGACGGTAAGCTTTTCCAACTTACCGGGCCGATTCGATTTTGCGCGTATTTATCGTTATTAACACCATTTGCCGTTCACTGATAGCAAACAAGGCAATTTTTTTGGAACAATTTTTCCTTTAAACAAAACTATCCACAAATAAGCTCGTTTGGATTTGAAGAAAATGAAATTTTTGCCCAATGTAGATGATTTTTTGATTCTCTGTGAAATATGCTTTAAAAAGATATTTATAATTCATTGCCCTGCCAGTGACCGCCAAAAAAATACGAATCTAATATTTATTTCGCATCTCACTCGCGCGCTTCATCGAATATTCCTCAGGAGACTGTTGTTCAATGCGTCATGATTTTCACACAATTGTAATCGTGTGTATACACGAGATATCGCGTCGACCGATAATCTTCACCCAGCTCGAGAGAATCGCGTGATAGGAAATACTGCGAAAACTTCGGTCGAGATAATTTTTGGTCTGTCGCGAATTTCTTTGTAATTGCATAATAACATTATTTGCAGCCATCTACAGAAGCTACGCTTCCACCCCATCCGATAATTTCCTGTTTTTTAAATTTTTAATCGAAAAAAAAAAATCCATCGAAATTTCCTATCAATCCAGAAATAAAAATCGTTCACGAAAAAGTCACGATAACGAAAAGCGTTACACAGGCACACATGGAGCCCTAAAGCGCTGATGGATTTAAAAGGAACGAAAATAAAAGATAACCAAAGTTCGTCGATTGGCCTAACGAATTGTATTATGTTATTTGCATTACAGTTGTTGTGCGATAAAGTGAGCACGTAATAGTGCATAATATATACGCTTCTAATAGCGTACGCCCAGGTTGGGAGATTCTATCCAGCAGTAGATGAGTGTATGTAATCTAATTCGGATAATATCTAATATTGTTATCATACGTAAACCTGTATATGATTTTTTTCTTCACATTATTTTGTTACGTTTATAACAAAAAGTCGAATTTCTGAAATTTGATTAGTATTTTTTTAGTTTTCAACTCATATATCCATGTTTATGCGGTTAACGGTTCTCGGAAAGGCTTCCGTCCGTTCTGAAATTCAATTTGGGAGGTGCCATTTACGAAAAATTACAATTTTTTTTTCAAAAAGGAAAGAACATGAATAATAATGTTTTTTGCTGTTGTAAAATCATGACATTACTATTGTTGACCTCCCATTATGACTCGTACGGACGGATACCTTCATCTATCATTTAGATAAGTCATCAAGAATAATTTTACGATAATAATATACAGCGCACGGTCCGTTTTCAATTCCATCGAACAAGGAAAAATATTTTTATTTCTATTTTTGTTGTTATTAAATGTTTTGATCCGACGATTAATGCTGTTCGAAATGGATTTGAAAATACACGGACTTTGGGCTGATAAAAAAGTTCCTTTGATCGAAAAATCATACAATATGACAATTTCAATTTTATGTTATTTCGATTAATTCTGGAACGTCTGGTCTCGTTGATCGAATGATTAAAATGTTATTTGATATTCAGGCATTCAAGGGCCGAGGAGGGCCGAGAAAAGAGGAAAACATTTGCCTGGCCCGAGAGACATCAGCATGAGTTTTTTACGAGCGAACGAACCTTCTGACGGCACGAAAACCCTCGCGACGATGCAATGGAGTCAATTCATCGCTCACGATATCGCCAATACTCCTGTACGAAAAATGGGTAAGCGACGATACAAACAAAAATTGTGAATAAACGATTTGAAAATCGTTAGTTAACATTAAACGGTGTCGTTAAAAATGTAATAATTTCACAGTCACCACCGGTAAACCAATCTCTTGCTGTGCTCCCGACGGTTCGTGGTTATCGCCACGATACATTCATCCTGACTGCGCTGCAATTCGAGTGCCCGAACATGATCCCATATACGGACGTCATGAAGTAAAATGCATGAACTACGTTCGTTCTCTACCAGTCATGCGACCGGATTGCAACTTTGGACCGATTGAGCAGGTAACACACGATATAATAATAACAAAATCACCCAAAAACTATTTTTGTTCCATTGTATTTTCTCGCGGTCAATTTTTATGTGTATTTTTAATTTCGATTTTGTTCCCATCGCAGATGAACCAGGTATCCCACTTTATGGACGCTTCAACGATCTACGGTTCAATATTGAGTCGTGCTCGAGAACTTCGTGCGTTCGAAAATGGAAAATTGCTCGCTGAGAAGCACGGAAATCACGATTATCTTCCAGCCGTTGATACCGAAGTTTCGGATCGTTGTCGCGTGAACGGAACTTGTTACAAGGCCGGTAAGTGTCGTGTTCGTCGATTCAAACATTGTAAAAATCGTCTCAACACATTTATCCGTCTAATTATAGAAATGTATTGATCATCGTCATTATTATTTTTTTCTCTTTCTCCTGTGACCTACAGGTGACGATCGAGTCAACTTCGAGCCTTCGTTAGCTGCGATGCACACAATCTGGCATCGTGAGCACAATCGTATTGCCGAAGAACTTCACAAACTAAATCCTCTCTGGACCGACGAGATTCTATATCAGGAAGCACGCAGAATCGTCATCGCTGAGATTCAACACATCACTTATAAAGAGTGGCTACCGATGATTTTGGGAAAAGATTACACCGCTGCAATCGGTCTTGGAATAAACTCTGAACTCACACACGACTACAACTCTTACGAGGATCCGTCGGTCAGCAACGAAGCGGCGACTGCCGTTCTCCGATTTTTGAACTCGTTGAAACAAGGAAAATTGAGGTTCGAGCGAATTTTAATATTTTTTCACTATTTCACCAAAATGACCTTTTTTGTTTTTTCGTTTTAATTAATTAATGTACACAATATTAACTTGGATCGCACACTGATGTTTTCGTTTATAGTTTGCCCGACGATACTCGCCAGTTGAACGCGAGTCTCCGACTGTCCGAACACTTTTACAAGCCTCGCGTGATCGAGAACAACGAAATTTTCGACGGTCTCGTTCGCGGTCTTGCCACTCAGACATCCAACAAGATGGATATACACTTGGTGCCTGATGTAAGAATCTTCTGGGCGTTCCCTTTAATTTTATTATCATTTATTTTTGTGAATTGCAATTTTTTTAACTCGACCGTTTTTTTCCAGATTACTCACCGACTCTACAGAACAGATTCGGAACTGGGATTGGATGCCATTAGTCTTGATATTCAACAGGGTCGTGATCATGGCCTTCCAGGCTATAATCATTACCGTACATACTGTGGATTGCCTGCAGCGAAGAAATTTGAAGATTTCTTGGATCACATTCCTCAGGAGGTTAGTAAATTAATACAAAAAATCAAAACTATCGAAGAAACTATAAAAAGTAAAATATTTAAAGAAAAAAACAAGTTTAATTTCAACCTCAATATCGAACAAGTTACTTGCGCTGGAACGTTCGTAGATATTTAAAAAAAAATGTAAATTCTTCGATATTTCAGTACCGATAATAATTAATTGTTCGATATAATATTTTCTTAATGTCCTTTAATACAGACTCTCAGAAAATTGGACACTTTGTACGATCATCCGAACGACGTTGACCTCTTGGTCGGTGGTATGGCCGAGCGCCCCATTGACGACAGTCTTCTTGGACCAACATTCCGTTGTTTGCTCTCGGAACAAATGGCCCGTTCTCGTTGGACGGACAGATATTTCTACGACTCTGCTGTTCAACCTCGTCCCTTCACATCTCGTGAGTCATTCGTTCATAGACTGTATTTAAACAATAAATTATATTCTCGTACAAATTCCACGAGTATTAACGATTTTTTGTCTCTCCTTTCTAACAGAACAATTGACTCAACTGCGTCGCGTTACACTCGCGAGAATATTCTGTGATAATAGCAATAACATTTTACGGATGCAGCCGAACGTTTTCGTACGTCCTCAAGCAGGGTGAGTTGAAAACAATCTTTATACATTCACTGAAATGAATAAAACCAAATTTCTGTTTGCTTATTAATTATTTATATCGTCGGACTAAATATCTTTGGGTATTTTTTTCAGAAACGAGATTGCTCCATGCGACGATTTCCAAGCAATACCAAGCGTCGATTTGTATGCTTGGGCCGAAAAAGCAAAAGCTTATCGTTGAATTATACGCTGATTGACTGGTCACTTTGCCGAATCGGAATCCCGAAGAGAACGGGCCCGAGAAACGAGAAACTACGAGATATTCGACGGGGTGTCTCGAGGATTAGTCGAGGGCCCGAAAACCGGAAGTAAGGCTTCGGTTCATTCGCCATCAGGAATAAATCAATTTTCTTGCGCCTTTTGTACGTTCGACGTGGACTTTCGTTCCAAGTTCCGACAAAAACTGCGGAAGTCGTGTCAGGCGCAGTGGCGAAAATAAGAAGAGCTTGAATTAAAACAAAAAAAAAGAAATTATTGTCGTTACGAAACTCGGTGAACGACGGTGAAATGACGTGACTAGTCGATTGCGAATAACGAGTTAATATCGTAAAATTATCCAGCTCGCCATCAATCGCCGCCAATCTTACGAACGGTTTTATAATTTAAGAGTAAACCGTTCGAAGGACTAATTGACATTTTCGGCGGCAAAGTGAGGGCCGAACGTGCGTTCAATCGTACGTAACGTGCGAAAAAAAGAAGTTTAGTTATGCCAAGTTAACTCGAAAAAAAAGACACATATTTTTGCGTTTGAAAAAGTATGCTGGGAATGGAATGAATGTCGAGACAACTAGACGAGCCATAAAGGGCGAATCATTGACAAAAATGTTGTCAGAAATAATTAAAAACTTGACACGTGAATACATTTCACGTTCGCATTATTGATATGGAGACTTGCCATTTTCATATGAAACCTAAAAATTCATTTACATAATTTTTCAACATTTTGTTTTGTCACCGAACAAACAAAAAAACAGCGTATTATACCCGTAACGAGGAAAGATCTATGAATGGATGTGATGAATGGGACTGATTAGCTTTATAAGATATTGCTATAATCGACAATTGATCTACAATGAATAATGATGATACTTAAGGTCTGCGAGAGACTTACGTAAGCTTAATCTTCAACGGTTGCAAAACTTTTTTTAAATAAATAAATAACGTAATAAATGCGCGTCGTTTTTTTCAAAGACCCTGAACTTCCCTAAACATCATGGCGGTGGGATCAGAGGTAAAAAGCGTTAACGAGTTTCTAGAACAATCGTCGAAAATGAAAAAAAACAAAATCTGCGATAACGAGGTTCAATTAATTTTTGAGAATCAGAGAGTTTGACTTCTCGTTAAATATATTTACGACAAAACCGTCATGACAAATTTGCTTAAGCGACAATTTTTTTTCATCTCGAGAATTACCCAATCTATAAAACTTTCTTTAAATTTGTCATAATAAATCGAGAAATCATCATTTTTATTTCACGACGAAAATTAAATTGTAAGAAATAAAGTAATACGACAAAAACGATTAGCGATCGAAGCTATGATTAATTCAGACGATTTCTCTACTCGTGACATTTTTTCCCCACCCAAAAAAAACTTCTTAGTCGCGACATTTGCCGACACAATTTTTTTTTTTTCACAAAAACGACCCGAGGCTCGACAAATGTGTTCGAATATTCGATAAATGGGTCTCTAAAATATTTGGCTCGGGTCACACAGGCTAGACCACGTGAAAACGTAATTGTATTTATTAAATATACATTTCGATTGGAAGTTTCGCGTATAAATGACAAGGCTGACCCCGACGACTGGCGTTGAATCTCCGACGAATAATTGCGGTCAATTCGGTTATTACGAGTGATCACCTCTAAGTCGTATATACGAAATTAATAAATCGGTCGAGGAGCAAAAAAATAATGAAATTTTGCATGTAACCGTTAAGATTCTTGGCGAGAAGTGGTAACCGTGGTATAGAAGAGTGGACAATTAACAAAAGTGATGTCTGATGCGCTCACGCGCTCGTGACCAACCGTAATTACAGTCGTTCGTTTCTCGGAGGAGAAAGAGGAATTTACGTTTTACGTTGTTTAACGACGCCGAAATTATATCGCTCTTCGTGAAATTCTTACGCGAGATACTTCGGCGTACGTCGCGCTAAATCCATTGATTCCATTCCATTCCAGAAGAATTCTCTTCTTTCCCCGCAATCAGCGTGTCGTATTAATTAATTAAAGTCCTATTGATAAAGGAACAGCTGAACAGTATTTAATGGCTGAAAAATATATTATGCCCGAAATTCTTTTGATAACAATTCACGCGTTACACAATCTTTTCCATTGAATATTATTCGCAAAATTATGTCTTTAATGTTTTTTTTTTTTTTTTTTTTTTTTTTTGAGAAAATAACATTTTACGAAATTTTTGAAAAATAATCCATCGACGTCGAAATTTTTCCTGCTAGTAAGAGGGTTCATAAGAAGAGCATTTAATAGGTGTAACATTATATAATTATCGAAATTCTTTTAATAACGATTTATGCCTTATACAATTTCTTACAGTAAAATTGGTCTTAAATTTTGTTGAGCAATAACATTTTATCACATTTTTTGAAAAACAATGCATCGACGTCATAATTTTTCCTATGAGTAAGAATTTTTATCATTCTTATAATTCTCATTATTTTCATTTGCCAGAGGACGTGATTGATAATGAGACGTGTTTTTCGAAGGTCCGTCAAAAAATTGTTCCCCGAAATCGGATAGAACTACGTGTCACGAACCATTGTGTCTTTACCTAACATATATATATATAAATATAACATATATACAAAATACCTAACATATCACCTCGATGCATGCGAATGACGTTCTTACCGTATGCAATTTCTTTCTTTTTGTACTTTTCGTTCGCCGTTGACGTTTGTTTACGAAAACTTTCGCCAAGTTCCGGGCTTATCCGTCGCCATTGATAATACTCGACCATGGTCCAAATCGTTCAATATTCACGTTTAATTTATGCGCACGATTTTATCGACGGCCTTAGACCCAAGGCGGAAGTTTTAAGTTTTTTGTTCACTAATTTTGCAACCGAAATAAAATTGATTTTTTAATTTTTATCACCACTAATATTATTTCATCAGCAACGTTAAACGCCTAGACCTTGCACGATATTCGTTTCGTCGAGAGCTTCCCCTGCGTCGTATAATTAATGTCTCGCCCATTCGTCATTTCGATTCGCGGTAAAAAAAATTTGCATAAAATTTCAAGCAAAAAACATTAACAAGGAATGCGTGAGTTATGAGAAGGAGGGGGGGGGGGGAAGTATTTCTACTCCGTTGCTTATACGAGCTCTCGTAAGTGCTCATATTTTCTTGGTTATATTTATTCGGCAACGCCGATTACCTTTTAATTGATTATCGCCTCCGGATTCCATATCGGAGGTGAAAAAGAACAACATTTTTTTTTCTTTGTTTTTGTTTTTTTTTTATCATTTTTTTCACGAGCTCGCCCATGAATAATTGCAATCGGTGAGAGACGAGAATTTCTTTGGTGGTCTAATCGCTCTGACGGGGCGTCGATGATTCAGTGCGAGGCCTGACGTTGGAGTTTTGCCTCTTGGTCGAGCTTTCGGGAGTGTGGGGTTCACGAGACCCCTGTCTCAGACTCCCCCCATACTTTCTCCCGCCCATTTATAAACTTGCTTCAAACATTCTAGTTGTTCAGTCGTACCGCCAACAATTACCGGATTATAACCGGACGTACACTAGGGAGGTATGGTCCATTCGGTTACTAAATAGTTCTTCAATTTTGTATTATTTTTTGTTTGTTTTTTCTTTATTTGTTTTCAAAAATAACTTTTCGTAATCGTTTGTAACCCCTGCGATTTTATTCAGTGTATTACGCCCAGCGAGTGTTTCGATCTTTGACGTGAAATTTTTGTTTGCCAGTGTAAGATATTCATTTTTGTGGGAATTTTTTCGTGAGATCGCCGTCATTTTTTATCGACGGGTTTTTAGACAGAAGAATCGATCGAACGATCGTTATTTTGCTTGAAATTTAGCGAAATTTATAGCATTGGCGTTAAATTATAATTGGCATATTAATGTTCGTGAAATTGTCGTTACTTTTAATTGACAGCTTGTTCTTTGAAAAACTGTTTCGAGGCTATCAAAAATTACCTTAATTTTCAATTTATTAATTTATTATTCAAATTGATATAATCTTGTCGGACTGTGTTCTGAATTTTGAATTTTGGAAATACTTTGATTTAAAGATAATTCTGTGCTTAGCACAAAGTATTTTAAATAGTCGACGATAATAAAAAGAAATGTATACTCGATTGTAACAGCTACAAAACAAAATCCCTTCTTTCCATGATTTGAATATTTCGATTAATGATTGTTCGCTCGATCGATGTAATAAAAATGCTAATTGAGAAATAATAAAGACGTAAACACCGGAAAGGTAGATACAGTTGTAAACGCGTTAAAATTGCACTGAAAGATAATCCACATAGTACTCTCTCGAGTTCAACGCGCCGAGCGTTCCAGCTTAACGAATCCGATAATAATGAACGATTTTTTACGATTCCACGTGTTTACGAAATATCAAAATAATTTTTGATGAATACGTGAAAAAATCCTATTATACAATGATCGTTAAATACTCGATTCGTAATTAATTAAGACAAACATTTTTTGTTTTTTGATGAATAAATAAAATACACAATGATATAATCGATATTTGATCGACGATTATATCAATCGATTTATCCATAATAATTCTATTTTAATTGACAATAAAAACTATTTTTAATTTCAGAAACATGAATCTCCGATCAACGGGGCGCGTCGGCCTCCTCATTGTCGCTTTGCTCGCGACAACGACCGAGGGTTACAAGGAGGTAAAACAAATTGAACATCAAGTCCTACACAAAGGTAAATTATTACTGTTTGAAAAATGGGCTAAAATAATTGTCAACGCGGACGTGATATATATCGAATTAAACATCGCTCTAAAATAACAAAAAATCTGGATCACACGCTCGTTATTTATTTTATAAAGTGATTCCGATCGATCGTCACGTACTCCCTCTCATTATAAACAACGGTCACGCGAACAATAAAATCGATTTGTCGAGTCGACGAGGCGTAGGCTTTGCGATTGAGTAACACGCTTTTCGATTTCGTCTCGTCGCCATTATAAATCTATCCTTATGAAGACTCGATCGAACATGAGCGACACGACTCGAGATCTAAAACAGGATCTCATGCGTAAAATTTCTTATGGAACGCCGGACTCTCGTCTCTCACGCTCGTAAGAATTTCCTTGAAATTTCTTAACCCGACGATCGAACGTTAAATATTTCGAAGAATAATGAAAAACGATATTCGCGTGACGAATTCGTCATTCCTCATTTTTCCTCGCCGAAAAATCTCACATTATGTCAAAGAACCTCGAATGAAGAGATTCGCGATGAAAAATTATAACGTCGCGCACGTATTTTTCCAAGGTTCTTAAAAAAGAAAAGAAAAAAATCACGCGTTTCGTTGATCGAGGTAAGCGACGTGTCTGATTAGAGAACATCCCGATTGAATCGTCGTATTTTTGTATGAACGAAGCTGAATTGACGTAATTACGTACAAAAATAAATATCGAATTTACTTCCGCCGATAAAAAAAAATAACAATAAAAATATTTATTCCTCTACAAAACTAAAGTTCTAATTTCACGAACGATTCGTTTTTAAATATATAATTCATTAATATCATTAATACAATTAATCACGAAAAATTGTTTGAAAGAAATTTTAATTTTGGTTACAAAAAATAATTAATACAAGGAACGATTAAAAATTGTTTTTCAATCGAGTCGTGTATCACACGTTCGATATTCTTTTATTGCAATATCGTGTCACCGCAGTGTGGCAGAGAAGTCGATCGCCAGTGCCCCTTGGCTAACGTTAAAGATTTCAGAAATTTGTCGCGTGATTAACTTTCAACGGTAATTCGTTCTGTCTTGCAAAGCACGAACAACGCGATACAGGACATTTATGGCGAAGAAAACACGCTCTCGCGTAAAAAGCGTATATCGAGTGAACGTCGAGAAACTAATCGCTGCAGGCCCGTACATTCCGAGAAGATATTTCATCTTTTTTTCTTTCTATCATTCCTTCATTCATCTCTCCCGCCCTCGGACACTTGTAAAATTCCCAATTACTTTTTCACGCGTCAATCAAACGCTCTCCTCGTGCTGAATTTTATTGACTACACCGTAACCACATATGGAACGATGGAATAGCGTAACGATCGACATCGTTCGATTCTAACTTCACATTTCAAATCGTCTCGTTGCGTCATGGACTTTATAAACAATCGATTAAAATTGTTCCTTTCGACAAAAAGAACGTGGCTCGTTTACTCGATTGTCGTAAAGAAATATATTTCAATCGCGTGTCATTAATAATTAATGATAACAATTAAATAAATAATGCAACGTACGAAAAAGAAGGAAAAGGTGGTTTAAAAAATTAACGTCGCAACTTTCACTTCCTCGTCGAAAAAGATTACTAAAAAAAATTGTAATTTCTATGGAAATTTTCATTCTTAATTAATATCATAAGAATCGTCAACAAACATACGAACAAAAAGTATAAAAATCACGAATAGTAATTTTCAACTTGCAATTTTTACGATATTTGAACATTGAAGAGAAGAAGAAGAACACAAAAAAGAGTTTAAACGACGATGGGATCCCGCGAGTCCGTTCTACCGTATCATTAGCTCTGCACCGAAAGTATCCGTTAACTAATCGTCCCCGCCAATTCGCCGTTTCAGCAACGAGCGTCGATGCGAAAAGCGTTTAAAAAAAAAACAAAAACAAAAACAAAAAGAAACATCGCATATTTACGATTCGCAAATTGAATAGAGATTAATGAATGTTTCTTTTTCTTCTTTCCACTATCGATCTCTCCGATTCGCGGGATTAAAAATTGACGAAAAAAAGAGAAAACAAAATGTAATTAGAGTCGTCGGGTGCCTCGCGCCAAGTGTTTTCTAATTTATGTGCAACGTTCGACGATCCTCGCGCGCGGTCGATCTTCTCACGCGTTAAAATTCGCGCTTGTAAAATCTTGAGCCGCGCGGCGAGTACGCCCGTAAGAAACGCCGACGGGCATCCGTTCACGCGTGAACGATCTTATACTTCGCGAAACGAGATCCCCGAATCGGCAGAAATATTTCTTCTGGTCGCGGCTAGCTCGAAGCCCATACGGCGTGTACGACGCGCGAATAATCGCAGCGCGATTATTCATAACGAACGGAGAACGTAAAATTTCGTTTCTTCTTTTTTTTTCTTTGGTCTCTCTTCTTTCGTCTCACATTTGGGTCGCAACCCGGGCCATTCGCTCATCATCGCTACCGGCAAATCCAAATTCTCTCTTTCACTCGCGATGCGTCCAATATCGTTGTTATAATTTTGTTTCGTCTACTCTACTCTCTCGTCGAGCGTTTTGTCCGATTGCGTATTAACGAAAAATTACGTTTAAGAAGAAACAAAAAATAAAATAAAAAGAAACATCGCGAAACACAAAAGGCAAAAAAACAGTCATTTCTCGATTTCGTCGACCTCGTTTCGCGTTGCGTTCACGAAATGTATTTTTGCTGCACTTGGATAATGGGGAAGGAAAAAAATTGAAAGAAAAGGCAACGAGGAAAAAAAACCATCCCTTTCGCCATCCCCTCGACCTCGAGCCAAAATGCGTCGAAACGTCATTCAGTCGCGAACGTTATAATTTTGTTGCAAACAAAGTATAATTTATATATATATATATATACAGATTTCTATTTACTTGAAATATATTCGAGTGATTAGTCACGTGGCAATTAACCGTGGAATTTGTCGAGTCGGTCCGGACCGAGAGTGAGCGACGATAAGCGGGAAATATGAAAGTTACGTTTTTACTCGAAGATAGGAGACACACCTGTTGTTTGTTGATTGTTGTTGTTTTTTTTCTTTCGCCGTTATAACGCGTACCTCGTGTTCTTCTCGTTGCCTCGAGGACGCGAAGGAGACGTCGGGTTGGGAAAAATTAAAAGCAGTGCACTTGGCATTCTCGGGGCGAACGACACTCGATGTACGATACGGACGAAAGTGAGAGGCGCTCGCTCGAATAACGCGATGACTTTTTGTCGAAGTAGAGCGCACCCATTAATTTACCGCTGGAGCGTCGAGAGGGCTGAAAGGAGCTCCGGGCTCGGGAGATCACCGTGAGATTCGTAGACGACGAACGTGTGCGTCGACGCGCTGTCGAGCGTAAACATTCGACAGGTGGAAATCTAACGAGATTCACTTTTTATGGCAAAGAATAGACAGATATGAGGAATGTGAATATTTTGTTTTTGTTTTTTTGTTTTTTTTTAAACGCAATTTTTTTTTAGTTTCTAGCCGAATTGCTCGCGGTATTTAATCGATGGGGAAATTTTCAATGTGACAAAGCAGGAAAAGATGCAAAAGAAATATTTTGGCTGTGACGAAAATCCAAAAGTATAAATTTTGGAAATAATTTTAAGAAAATCGCGAATTAGAAAAACGACAATTTAGAAATTGGCAATTTTCGTTAAGATCATGATCATAATCACACTTAAGAATAAAATCGACTTTGTACCGTCGAACTCTTGTTTTTCAATTTAAAAAAAAAATCGACAATGTTTCGTTCAAAAATTGAAAAAGACATTTTTTACAATCAATCGGCGATCTTTTAAAGATAGTTACGTTGCTAAACGGCGAATAACTCGAGTCACATGTTAATGAAAAATAAACGAGCGCGCTACCGAGTCGCGACGATATAATAAATTTTATTAATCAATATTTTTCAAAAAAATCGACCATTTTTCGTCCAAAAATTGAAAAAGACATTTTTCCCCAATATTCCATCGGTGCTCTTTCCCTTTACACGATAGTTACATTATTAAACCGTGAATAACTCGAGTCCCATGTTAATAAAAAAAATAACCGAACGCACTACCGAGTCTCGCGACGATATAATAAATTTTATTAATCAAATTTTTTCAAAAAAATCGACAATTTTTAATCCAAAAATTGAAAAAGACATTTTTTCCCCAATATTCCATCGGTGCTCTTTCCCTTTACACGATAGTTACATTATTAAACCGTGAATAACTCGAGTCCCATGTTAATAAAAAAAATAACCGAACGCGCTACCGAGTCTCGCGACGATATAATAAATTATCGTCGAGCCGCGAAGGCTACGATACGTATTCGTTTTCGAAACGTTATGAGAACAGCGAGGAGAGCGTTAGACACGATGAATCGGCTTACGGAATCGACTCGCACGAATCTAGATTTTCCCTACTCACGTTCTTGTTTACATTGCCACGACGCTGTAAAACAAAAAACAAAAAGGAGCAGTGAAATATATATAGCGCAAAGACGAGGTAATCAACGACATGACTCGTGAATTTATAGTTATATCTCACCACGTGATTGTCCATGCGTTTAGATCGGTAAAATCACGGAGTTACCACAGCCGAAGCGCGTATTTACGTGTGGAAAACGGACCGCGTGCGGTTTAACGCCGTGGGGTGAAAAACTCGCGAGTAAGCCGGTGGACGACGACGAATGATCGGCAACGATTTGCAATAAATGATTTTACGGATTTTACGACGGGGTAGCACGCGCGATAGTTATATTGCAAACACCCTGTGATTTGCTTCTCAGTTTATCCACTTTCTTCATAGTCCTATACAAAAATGGTAAAAAAAAGAACAAAAATCATAATCACGCAAGAAACAAAATTACCTCGAATTTTATGACGGTGCGACGATCGGCATATTTTAACGTTTTTTTTTTCTCGTTGTTGAGTCTAGTCGGGATTATCTCGTGTTACGATGTGGTAGTAGTTACGACGGTTACGCGAAATGTCGGAAATGTTCGAAATTTTAACGACGGTTGGAATTACCGATGTATGTTATTGCATTGTTTACGACTCGCTAAAGAGTCACTTTATCATTTAACTTGGTAAAAGTTTGCACGAAGTTATGAACAAACGACGGATATAGTTTATTGCAAACTGGAACAATTACGAGAAACTTGTTTCGGACGATTTTTGAATATTCTCGTCCGAAAAGTGGACCGAATTTACCGGAAATCGTTGGCGACGATCGACTCTCGCGTTTTTCCAAATCTCGAAACGATAATTCGCGATTGTCGGATAATGAATATAAATAAATAAATAAATGGGAGTCAGTCACGGGATTGTCACGAGGGCGGCCGATCGCGTAGAAAATACGTCAGAAATAAATCGCCTTACGGATTGCGGAGTGAAAATACCGGAGGGCAATTCGCTCAAACCTCTCTCTCTCTCTCTCGATCTTGCTACCGTATGCGCATAAATTCGCATAAATTAGCATCGAGACCTCGAGGGCAGCACGCGAGTATAATTTTATACGTACTAGACGAGATTTCGTTACCCCCCAAAAAAAAAAAGAAAAAGAAAAAAAAAATTGCATCATTTTATTTGACCGTCGTAAAGGCCACGCTTACGAGTTTTCTCCCCGAGTCATTGATCAATCGAATGAATTCGAGCGAGACCAAGATCGATCTATGCCAATAACTACGTTGCGTGTAGTAAAAATCGTAGTAAAATGTCGTGGAATCTGGAAAAATTGTATCAAACTGCAAATTTCGTTATATCTCGCTCGATCTTGGGAATCGTGTGTGATTAAATGCTGCGATTAAATAAAGCCTCGATCATTCCGAAAGCAATGCTGTGTGGGTAACGTTATCGGGTGGCATTGGTATCGGTGATGAATGGGCTTCGAAAGCGATGATCTGCAATATTACTCATTGAGTAATGTCACGCTCGTTACGTGTATTTATAGTCATATAAGGAAAATGATACGTATATGTATATATATATATATATATAGTATATAATGGTCGCATTGAAACAATTCAAGCAGCACGAACGTTCCCAAGCGTGCGGTCGCCGCTCCCTGTGTACAGTACATACGCCTATATTTGTATACGTATATAAATATGTGTATATATAATGGAGAGACCGATCACAGGCTCGGAAACATCCATGCATATAAATTCGTATGTACAGAACTCGCGAGACTCGTACATAAGCAAAAGTGGGGTAATATGGACCACCCGCAATATTTTTGCTAACAAAAACACACATTATCGTACCCCAAATTGCGTTTTAAAAATATCATATTCTCTAAAAACATATAATATATAAATACCTGAATCGAAAATATGTTTAGAAACGTTTTTTGTGTCATTTTCAAGTGGTCCATTTTAACGTACCTCGTCGATATCGCTAAGGTATGATAAATCGACCCGTTTGCAAAATTATGATTGATAAAATGATAAAATTGTATACGATTGAAAATTGTTGGAAAGCTTGTTTATAGGAGAATACCTGACCTATTTTAATGGGCTGGGCCATATTGCCCCAACTTCACCCCCCTCTTTCTGTAGCATTCACCTACATGCATGGATAAATCGTACGGTATGCACCGATTATCAGCTTCGATACGTGTCTATGTACGAGTATTACGTGTATGCCAGAAGCATAAGGAGATGAAATCTGTCGCATAGAGAGAGAGAGAGAGAGCGAGAGAGAGAGCGAGAGAGAGAGAGAGAGAGAGAGAGAGAGAGAGAGAGAGAGAGAGAGAGAGAGAGAGAGGGAGAGAGAGAACCCCGTGGGCGCACGAGCTACGAGCCCGCTAACATTTATCGGGCTTGTATTGAAAGCGGTGAAAGGTCCTCCCTCGCTCACGGATCCCTACGTAACGTTGGCCAGCTGAGAGTCGGAGATCGGCCGAGCCAGAACCAGACAAATGTGCAACCGTTTTCCCGCGGTACATTTTTACTTCTAGTTTTATATAAACAAGCGCGAGCTAAGACATACCCGAAGAATCCCTTCGCTCGCGCGATTCACGTCGAGAGTTTCATCGCGGCTAAGAAGGAAAAAGAAACGTTGAAATAAAAAGAATGATATGAAAAGATCGAAAGATAAGAGTGCGACGAGCCGAGGGAGGCTTCCACGTAGCTCAGCTTTCCCGTCACGATAAATTAACAAGAACAAATGTATTCCCGTTGAAAATCTCATCGATACCGACTGATAAATCGATAGGACACACCTGCATGGGGTGTTTCAAGGATATTAACGAACCGGATCTTTTCGTTCCTCCTCGTCGCAATAATTTTTTCATCTCGTTTCTCTCTCGCTCCTGTACCACCTGCTCTTAATCGCGCAATTGTTTCAGCCTCGACAACGATCTCGCAAGAATTTTTTTCAATATCAATTGTTGTACTTTTATTTTTCGACGGTAACATTGCCTCGACTCGTGCCCTAGTTATTATGCACGCGGTGAAAAGATTTTTTTTTCTTACCACTACATTCCATACATTCGTGTTCGTCTTGTCTCGGTTTTTCTTGCCGTTGCGCCAAGTGCGTTCGTAATGGGAATAAGTTTGTGTAGCAATCAAATTACTCGTTGGTCCGAAGCCCACGGTTTGTTTTGTGCAGGCCAGAGACCACGATATTGGATAACGCTAGATCCCCTTCTTGGCCTGACGGGAACGATCATGTGGGCCGTTAACGACTTTGTACAATTATACGTATAATTATTCAGGACCTAAGGGGGATCTTGTTTATCTCAAGTCGTTTGAATATTTTCACTAAAATTACATAGTCGAGAGATAATAAAGTTCCATCGTGTCAAATAACGTTTCTGAGTGTTGGATCAAAATGTTTACGAATGGCTATTAAAGTTTTGATCGGCTCGTTTACAAACGTCAGGTATAGATTGCTTCAACCTGTACCGTTTATCGACTCCATTTAGAATTGTAAACATAAACGGTGATATATTCTCGAGTGAATTATAACGTCAAGTACGAGCGTGGTATTGAAGACAAATTTGGAGTTTGAACGACGTTTTACCGTTTTTTAAAGGATGTTTCTGTAACGATATCTCTTTTTCTTGTTTATTTTTAGGCTCGGGCAAGGTATGGCACAAAGTGGGAGTAGGTCTGGTGGCAGCGAGTGTCCTTTACAGAAGGATGGTCGCGGATAGCGCCAAAAATGCGGTAAAAAACCCGTCGATCGGTTTACCGCTTGCCTCGCCACACGAATTGTCACCGCACGGAACTCACGGTGGGTTAGGAATTCCAACCGGGCTGAACGAATACGGTGTACCATCATTGCCATTCATTAAGGGTCACGAATCACAGCCGTGTATTCATGCTCCAAGTTTCGCACATCATTCCATTCCATCAATACCATCTTATGAGACTCCTACAAAGTACGTATCATCTGAACTCGAATCGGTAAAGGTTGGGGGATTAGAGTTAGTGTCTTTGGATCCGAAGAAGAAGCTCCGTAGTTTTTTGAAAAAATTGATAATCGACGAGCCTGAGTCGCCGCCCTTACCGAAACCCGAACTGATCTTGCGACCCGCACCGCCACCGAAACCACACGAACATCCGGCGAGTCATCCTGGACATGAACATCCCAAGCCTTATCCGCAATATGAGCCGTCTTATCATTATCCCCCATATAAACCGCCCCATCATTATCCCGAGCCTAAACCTCCCTGTCTGGAGGTCAAACTTCCCTACCCGGCCCCACACCCTCCCTGTCTGGAGGTCAAACTTCCCTGTCCGGACCCAAAGCCTCCCTGTCTGGAAGTTAAGCCTCCCTGTCCAGCCCCAAAGCCTCCCTGTCCGGCCCCGAAGCCTCCCTGTTCGGCCCCAAAGCCTCCCTGCCCGGCCCCGAAGCCTCCCTGTCCGGCCCCGAAGCCTCCCTGTTCGGCCCCAAAGCCTCCCTGTTCGGCCCCAAAGCCTCCCTGTTCGGCCCCAAAGCCTCCCTGTCCGGCCCCAAAGCCTCCCTGTCCGGCCCCAAAGCCTGCCTGTCCGGAAGTCGAGCCCGAACCCAAACCTCCCAAGGAAGAGAAGCCGAAAGACAAAGTTGAGGACAAAGTAGAAAAGCTGAAAGACAAAGTTGATGACAAAGTAGAAAAGCTGAAAGACAAACTTGACGATAAAGTAGAAAAGCTGAAAGAGAAGAAGGAGGAGTTAAAGGAAAAACTCGAGGGTAAAAAGGAAGATAAGAAGGAGGCTGATTACGAGCCAGCTGACGAGCCGCAGCCCGAACATAAGCCGGTGGATAAACCGGAGGAGAAAAAAGACGACAAGATGGAAAAGCTCGAGGCTAAGATGGCTGAACTCGAGAGCAAGCTGAAAGACAAGAAGGAGCCCAAGGAGGAAGAGCCGAAGAAGGAAGAGCCGAAGAAGGAAGAGCCACCTTGCGAAGCTCCGCCGGAAGACGAGCCACCTTGCGAAGCTCCACCGAAACACGAGCCACCTTGCGAAGCTCCACCGAAACACGAGCCACCTTGCGAAGCTCCGCCGGAAGACGAGCCACCTTGCGAAGCTCCGCCGGAAGACGAGCCACCTTGCGAAGCTCCGCCGGAAGACGAGCCACCTTGCGAAGCTCCGCCAAAGCACGAGCCAGCGCCCTACGCTCACCCGGTATATTATGTACCTTACCCGGCACCCCCACCACCACCACCACCAGCGCCTGCGCCAGAACCACACTACGAATATCGAC
Source organism: Netelia virgata (assembly GCA_951802705.1). Classification (NCBI taxonomy): domain Eukaryota; kingdom Metazoa; phylum Arthropoda; class Insecta; order Hymenoptera; family Ichneumonidae; genus Netelia; species Netelia virgata. Next base: position 39,571,912 of record OX637865.1, on the reverse strand, counting down.
CTGCGCCAGAACCACATTATAAATACAGGCATGCGTCTGCGTACTAGCGACACCGCGCAGCCTAAGAGGGAGAGACGAGCAAAACAGGCGGAGGGAGGCAAAGAGATTTGCATCCCCCAGTGATGATTGCTCGATCGACTGTTTGCGATAACGATTTGAAAAACAAAAACAAAAATTAATTTACTTAAATCGAAACAAATTATGATGGGCCAGTAGTAGCACGAGAACTAAAACTCAGTAGGATAGGTATTAATTTTATTAAAAGAATTTTGTTTGATACGGACAAAAATGTATGCTAGAAAATAAAATAGATGCTATTCTCCTCTATGATAGATCCCTAAGACTCCAAGACTTTTATTATTTCTTGAGATGACGGTTAACGAACTCAGTCGGTAACCGAAAAAAATAAAAAAAAATAACAAAAAAAATCTGTTTAAATTTCTTGCCACACTTTTTGTTGTTTTGGATCGAGAAATAAAATTTCGGACGTTAATTACGTCGTACCCGTCTTTTCATCGAAATATCAGACGTTTTAGGAGAGATTACTCGCTCAGTCAATAATTCAGATCGACTGTTAAAAAGTAACTTCGCAGACACTGTATGAATGGTAAATCGACTTTTGCAGGCCAGCTTATCCTTCGTATCAGGATATTTCACCGTCTAATCAGACGTGCGGCGACGTTTTTCTCGGCTATTGCACGTCAAAGTCGAGATATCGTACGATCGACGGTTCGTGCAACAATGCACGAAATCCAACTTGGGGAATGGCGGGTACCCGCTATGGACGACTTCTACCGGCCATATACTCGGACGGTGAGAGACACACACAATAAAAACAACGTTAATCTCGCTTTTTACCGTTCTCGCTTTTTCGAGCAATTTTTTCCTTCGCACTTTCGCTCTTTCGCTATAACCGGCACGAATTTTTATATCTTTTATCGCTAACTTTTTTTTTATTATCGTGGTCTCGGGCGCGCGAATTAATGAAACCAGCTCGCAGATACAGCACGATTTTTCCGACTGGCTGTTTGCCCGTTAAAGAAGAAAATGGTGGTTAACGCGTGCGCGCACTCACGCGCGTCCGGAACCGGAACGCGAATTACGACGCTTCGCAAACAAACGTTTTAACGACGTCCCGAGAACCAACGTTCTACCGCCATTGTGCTGATTATGTTTTTTTGTTTTTTTGTTTTTTTTGTTCACTTCTTTGACCAATGGTGAAAATAATTAACCACGCTCGACGATAAATTTCGTACCGAAAATACGAGACACGCTGTATTGTAAGACGGAAATGTCGTCTCGTGAATTACGACATTGCGAGTTTTTGCTCGAATCTCTCGAGTTTGCGCGCGACAAAGACCTTGGTTGCGAAAGAACGATTGTGTTTCGCGGTCGGGAAATCGTTGCGTTCGTCTTGGGAATCATTGCACCGGAGAAAAGAAAACAATGACGAAAGCAAAAAATTGTAGACACGAACGAGTTTATTCGAAAAGATGGGATGCGATGATTCTCCTCGATAAAGAATTAAATAGCGATGGATTTTTTGTTGCTGAAAAATTAGAAAATTGCAAGGAATTATTAAATATCGTGAATCGCGTGTATTCGTTTAAAAAATTTGGATGAATATGTACCGCGGTTATTTATTTAATTTTTTATAACCTGTATGGTTTGGTGATTTGATTAATTCAATTAATTTTATCAATTTCATCAATTTTATCGATTTTATCAATTTTATCAATTTTATCAATTTCATTAATTTCATTAATTTTATCAATTTTATCAATTTTATCGATTTTATCAATTTTATTAATGTTATTAATTTGATTAAATTTAGGTAACCCTTATTAATTTCACCAATTTCATCAATTTTATCAATTTGATTAATTTGATTAATATAATTGATTTCTCACATGCACAGGAATTCACGCGCCCCCACGTTCGAGATCGAACCACGAATTGCCGTCAGCTCGTGCGGTCAGCTTCACTTTGTTCCCCGACTATCCGATTCCCGATCCGAAATGGACACTGGCGGCTATGCAGTACGGTCAAATAATCGCTCACGATATGGCACTGATAGCTGGTCTCACGTTGCCAAGTGAGTAATGCAAAAAGAATCATGTTTTTTCAACAATAATTTTCTTTTTGATGAACAAATGTTTTTATCGTTTTTTGTTTTTTCAATAATATAATCAGGACAAGGTGTCGAGGAATGTTGTGTCGACGGTGATGTGAGAAGGGAGCTTTTAGGGGATGATCAGTGCATGCCGATCATCGTCCCAAAAAACGATCCCGATTACAAAGAAATCCGGTGTCTCGGGTTCACACGAGGGGCTACCGACCTTGACAGTGGCTGTCCAACTCGGCGAGCACCCGCTGAACAGGTTTGAAAGACTTCCACTACGAAACATAGGCACACGCAATAAAATGCTTGGAGCTCCATAGGATTTCTTTTCTTTTTTCTTTCTGCTATCATTATATCATAATTATAGTAAGAAACACGACGACCGTGACATTGTCGCATATACTTCCATTTCCTGCATGGTCTTTCGTGTTTCGGGAAACTCGATGAAAAATTTACTGGATAAAATGTAGAACAGAGCTTGCACAAGAGAAAATTGAATTATTTTCGAAAATACAATCTTTGGTCGAGTTTGCTTGCGACAAATTTATATTTCGTCACACCTATTGTCGTGTGTACATTATTATTGATAATAATAACACATTATTATTGATGATAATAATGTACACGAAAGAATTGCAACGACGATTATACGCGTTGTTTGCTATTTAACGCAACGATCGTTTTTGATGAGTGGGCAATATGAAATTTTACATTTATTTCGCACTATTGCGAAACAACGAGCGTTCATCACGTTGACAAATACCGAACGATAATATTCCGGATTTTTGAGTACGATACGATTGATATCCGTTTTCATTTTTCCACAATGTCGACAACAGTTTGATGAAGACTTTGTGTGTTTTATGCTGATTTTGTTGTTATTTCGAATTTGCTAATTTTTTGAGTCGACACGACGACTAAAAAGTCTTGACGTAATGTAAAAATTATTACCTGTCGTCTTTGACGATGATGACCGATAATTAGCCGAATCAATAATTCGACCCCGATAAATCAAGTAAACGAAACAAAATAGCAAATTGGGTGAAACGAATGATCGAGAAATCGTAGTCAAAAGGAAATAGAGATCGAAATTTGATCCGTCGATCTTAATGGGTAATCATCGAAGAAGATTAATGAATTGTTTTTCGATGCGCGACAGCTGACAACCGTGACCCACTATTTGGATCTCTCCGTTGTCTACGGCTCGGACGATCAAACTGCACGGACTTTGCGTAGTTGGTGGGGTGGACGTTTGAACGTCGAAGTGAGAGATAATCGGGAGTGGTTACCGAGAGCTGCGAATACCACGACGGCTTGCTCTCCCGATATTGGCCAGGAAGTATGTTACGCCGCAGGTACGAAAATCGAACGAACATTGGAATCTAATCGAATCAAAAAAATCAAATACGAGTATTTTTTTTTATTGTAAATCCAATCGCTCAAAGATGCATTTTAATAATTAGCTTTGATGCAACAAAAACAATTAATTAAGATTCATTAATTAAAAAATCATCTCGATGAATCGAATTATATGATTTGATTCGTACCGAAGACTTTTTTCTTTAAATCCGTTAAAATCGTTGATTCGTTGACGAATCTGTCGAATCAGGGGACGAACGCGTCAATCAAAATACCCAATTGACGGTTTTGCACATAATTTTGATGCGAGAGCACAATCGAGTGGCTGGGAAACTTTTGAAGGTGAATCCACGATGGAGCGACGAGACGACTTATCAAGAGACGAGAAGAATCGTCACCGCGATGCACCAATGGATTTCTTACTACGAATGGCTGCCGATATTCATCGGTAAAATTATGAACTTTTGTTTTTTCTTCGTAAACGACGCGAAGCGTTCGAAGTTTCGACTGACCTAGAAACGTTTCTCGTTCCAGGGAAGAAAAATGCCTACGACAGCAGAATTATTTATCCGACTAATGGCTACGTCGATGACTACGATCCATCGGTCAATCCGAGCGTTCTTAACGAACATTCGACCGCGGCGTTTCGAGTCTTTCACTCATTGATAGCGGGATATATCAAGCATGTCTTTAAATTTACATTATAATTAACCAACGATACAATTTCCTATCCGGAAATATCGTTACGAGATTTATTTCCTGTAATTAATGATTCTTTTTTTCATTCCATTCGACAGACTGGTGAGCGAACAACGTCGACCCAACAATGCTCTCAGGCTTAGCGACTGGTTCATGAGACCAGGAATTATCGAAGTCAATGATAACATGGACGATTTGACGAGAGGATTGGCGACTCAACCACAACAAGCGCAGGACGAATATTACGACAAAGAGGTGAACGAGAAGAAATCATTCGATCGATTCAAGTTATTATAATTATTATTATTATTATTTTATTTTAGATAACGAAATTCTTGTTTCGCGGTCGTCGTCCCCTGGGCGGTGATTTACGTGCTATCGACATTCAACGTAATCGAGATCACGGTCTCGCGACTTACAACGATTTTCGCGAATACTGCGGTTTTCCGAGAGCTCATCATTGGCAGCAATTCGAGGATGTGATGGATCAACAGGTTGGCACGGAATTATAATGCATTTTCCGTTAGTTATTTTTATTGAATGACAAAATTTTTTTTTTTAGAATATCGAAAAACTCTCCCAACTTTACGAATCGCCGGACGACGTTGATCTAACGGTCGGTGGATCTCTCGAATTCCTCGTTCAAGGAAGTCTATCAGGACCAACTTTCCAGTGCATCTTGAACGAACAATTTTGGCGCACGAGAGTGGGCGATCGTTTTTGGTTCGAATCCTCGGACCCCGCCGTGGCTTTTACAATAGGTAAAATTTTCACGATTGAACTAAATTACGAATTAAATCGAATTTTCATTTTCCATATAAATATTTTTGTTCAATTTGTTTCGTGATTATTTTCTCTTCAGAGCAATTGAAGGAAATCAAGAAGTCGAGCCTGGCGAGATGGTTCTGCGATAATGGCGATCGAGTTGAGAATATGCAGCCTAGGGCGTTCGAATTGCCTTCGAGCGAGTAAGTTGCGAATTGACTTCGGCCAAGTGACAAATTTTATAATTTAATTTGACACAAATTTGATCTCCTTCGAATAACATTTGTTGAATAAAGATATAATTTCGATTTTATACATTTTTTTCAGTTTTTCAAATTTACTCGTTAACGAGATTATCGTATTTTTTTTCTTTTATTGCAGAAATCCAATAACGAATTGCCGAAATATACCAGCGGTAGATCTTTCGCTCTGGAAGGATTACGGTCCGGAACTCGACCAGCATCTTCAATCTTCCGACTACCAACGACACGAGAACGTATATTACAAGAAATAATGAAAATGAAAATGAAAAAAAAAGAAAAATGACTCGGGAGGCGAAATTTTCGCGAAATGTTGCCAAAATCCTTCTCCCAATAATAGTTTCACGTTTCTATATTGTGTATAGAAATTATAGTCTTAAAATAAACATAGTTGTTTTTTCCCCACATAGTATTCTATCACGCGATTGCGCAATAGTCGCGTTACTCATCAAGTTTGTGTAATGTTTGTACAAAAAAAAAAGAAAACGTTTGCATCAACGAGAATCGTTTTTTTTTCGACTTACGAAATAAATTGTGACATATTATTATTTTACTTAAAATTTATTTTTTATTTTCGCCCAAACACAGTCCGCTCCGTTTATTCTCGAGAATCGGCGTTTGCCGCGCGAGTCTCACGCGGCTCGAGCGATGTTATGAAAATAATTTTTCTTTTTTTCATTTCGAAATCGTTGCGTCGACAAAAATGAATCGTCCAACGCAATTGGATCCGAGAATAATCAGGAACGATCATTTAAAGAACTTCAGTCGTCTCACCGATCGTGACTCGTTGATCACGTCCGAACGAACCGATCTATCGAGACAAAAAAAAGAAAACAAAATGCGTTTCTTCGAAATTATTCTTCTCGTGATTTTTGGCAACGTTCTAACGTGTTCGTCGTTGGAACGAGAGACGATCGAGGAAATATCACGGAATACCGATATATCGAACGACGATAAAGTGAATATAAATTTCGGCGATCTCGCGATCGGGGTCAGACCACCGATCGGGAGAAAACATATTTTAAGTACGACCGAGCCGATTTATCAAAAGTGGGAACTCGTCGAGGACGACGTCGATGATCGAGAAACGATTTACGGTAGTACGGGAGAACGACCGATCGCCAAGGATCGGCCGAGGACGAACGACGATGCGATCGAACCGAACTATGTGAAGACCCCGAGCGAGGAAGTTTCGAGCGAGGAGCAGGAGTATATTCGTGAAAATCCTTCGCAACCGATCGAACAGCACTGGGACGATCGGAAGAATAAATCTTCTGATGAAAAAATACCGATCGCGATTGACTCTTCGGAAGATGGAAAGGATCAAACGACCTCTTTGTGTCCTTTGGCAAAATTGATGGATCGTGAAAAGAGGCAAACGTACGATATGGAAGAGGAAATCGATTCGGACCGATCGCCGCAACGGGAGACCACGAACAAGGGACGAACCTTACCGGTGAATCAGGATGGATCCCCTCGGAGTCGTCGAAAAGTAGGTTTGCATTCTCATCTAGAACCCGATTATTTTTACAATAAATATGGAAGAAAGCGCGATGGTGTTAACAAAGACTTGTATGGCCGAAGACATTTTTACGATGACGACTTAGGTTCGAGAAAATACGAAAAATTCGTCGATTCGCGAGTTAACAAAGATTCGTTCGCGAATGTGAAATCGACGATAGTTAATACGAATCAAGCGTTTTCGCGTAGGATAGTAAACAGCGTGAAACAAGTGGAAAATACCAAGCATGAAATAGTTAATTTAGCCATGGAAGCCACGCATGAGAGAGCGAATGATAATAGCGAGATTGAAATCGTTGGCAATTCTCTCGTGAACACTAACTCTGGAATGATCAACGTCAATGCTGGAAGTGGGATCGAAACTTATCTTGGAAATACCGAGCTTACTAATTCCGCTAGTTATGAAAAATCGTCCAACTTAGTTGGAGAATTGACGGTAGAAAGTGTTGGCTCAGTTGGGGAGTCGAAGGTCGAAAGTGATGACCTACAATTAGCTGGGGTGTCGAAGGTCAATACTGTTGATTTAATTGGGGAGTCCAAGGTTAAAAATGATGAACTACAGTTAGTTGGGGAGTCGCAGGTCAATAGTGTTGACTTAGTTGGGGGGTCCAAGGTCAAGAGTGATGACCTACGATTAGTTGGGGAGTCGGAGATCAATAATGTCGACTTAGTTGGGGAATCAAAAGCAGAAAGAGTAGATTTAATTGCGTCAGCGAAGGCAGGAAATCTCGATGAATATGCGGTGAACCAGATTGTAGAAGAAGAAATATTTTCGAACAAACCCGAAGATGTTAACGAAGTTCCGGAATTTCAGGTTGGAGAGGCAATCAAGAAGAAAGCTGAGATCGTAGCGAATTCCCAGGCGAGGGGTGAAATGGAATTGACGAGTGAGCAATCATCGGAAATCGAGGAAACCGTTGACTCGAATTTGAAAATAAAAACTGAGACTGATCTTCGAGCGAAGACGACAACCAAAACGGAAATATCGACTAACTCGAAGACTGAAATCGAGATTGAAAATGATCGTAGCCATGGAAATTCACGACGAAAATATGCGGATCAAGATTTGTCCTACGACCATGATAACACGGAAACAAAGAGATTTGGTCGAGAGTACGAAAGAAAAAAATACTGTGAATCAAGATTTCCAGGCCATCAGGGTTTTCTCAACGCTGAAACTGCAACGATCCAGAATCTTCCCTCCAATTTTGACGCAAGAGGTTGTAGGAATTCTAAGATTTACGATGGACAAAAAACGAGGCTGGAACAGCAATCAAACTCGGATAGCGATTTGAGGCTTCGGGCTCACGGTTATCCAAATTGCAACTGCAACCAGAGCCCTCCAAGGCTCAACGAATATTCCATAGCTGAAGGAATTTATGATCACGAGGAAGCCGAGAGATATAATGAGTACAGAAGAAGATTCCCTTACAGTGATCGATATTGGCCAATATCAGAGAACTATAACGTGAACAATTATCATACGGAAAAATCTCACGCTGGATTTCACGAAGCAATTCATACCGGAGCCGAAATAAATGCCAGGCTGGATGATAATCTGAAAAAACACAGCTCGCAAAATTCTCACCCAGGATTTCACGAAGCAATTCATACCGGAGCCGAAATAAATGCCAGGCTGGATGATAATCTGAAAAAACACAGCTCGCAAAATTCTCACCTAGGATTTCAGGAAGCCATCCATACTGGAGCTGACATAAATGCCAGGCTGGATGACAGTTTGCAAAAACACAACTCGAAAAATTCTCACCTAAGATTTCACGAAGGCATCCATACTGGAGCTGACATAAATGCCAGGCTGGATGACAGTTTGCAAAAACACAACTCGAAAAATTCTCACCTAAGATTTCACGAAGGCACCCATACTGGAGCTGACATAAATGCCAGGCTGGATGACAGTTTGCAACAACACAACTCGAAAAATTCTCACCTAAGATTTCACGAAGGCATCCATACTGGAGCTGACATAAATGCCAGGCTGGATGACAGTTTGCAAAAACACAACTCGAAAAATTCTCACCTAAGATTTCACGAAGGCATCCATACTGGAGCTGACATAAATGCCAGGCTGGATGACAGTTTGCAAAAACACAACTCGAAAAATTCTCACCTAAGATTTCACGAAGGCATCCATACTGGAGCTGACATAAATGCCAGCCTTGGGCCGCTGAATGCCGAAGCAAAAAGTTCAATCAACCTGAAAACGAATCTGGGTGGAAGAAGTTCCACCAATTTGGAAAATACCGCTGGAACGTCATTGAACTTTGGACTAGGCTCAAATTCCGATCTTGTAATAGAAAATATTCACACTGGAGGAAAATTTTCACTGGCTACAGGAGGAAGCGATTCGAGAATTCATGGACAAATCTGTGGAATCCGAAATGAATTTGATCCCAACGGGGGTCTCTACGATTATGGTTACGCCCCGAATTATTTGGACTATGTAAAACAAATCCCAAGACGTTTCGGGTACTGTAACAATCATGGTGTCCTACGAGGGACACAAAATCCCGGAATTAATTCAGTCGCTGGAATTCGCACAGACCTGGACATGAATGCTAGTCTCGGAGGGTCAACGGGAATCAATTCCGATATTCAAAACTCGATCGATACCGGAACGAGCCTGCGCTTAAACTCTGGAGCAGAATTCATCGATGATAACAGGAGCTACGATTTCGACACTGGCAAAGACGTTTATCTTAATTTCCAGGAAGAACGAGATTTTCCAAGAAGATATCAACAGGAACAGTGGAACGCGCATAATGGTTGCCAGCCATCTAAATATTGGGAACCGTACGATGTTAATGGAGTGAGCAGATCGCTGATTTCCGGTTTCGGGATTAATTCTGGAAGTGTCGTTGACCTTGGAATTGCTGCAAAGTCGCTGGAACCAGATTCTCATCTGGCTATCCAGACCCAGAAATCGGACGATAAGGCGATCGATCTCTCGAATTTGATAAATTCCGGAATACGAAGCAACAGCGAGATTTACCCTTTCCCGCACGCCGGGATTGGTTTCGATCCTAAATCTTCCCTGGAACTCTATCCACACGTGGGAATCGGCACTTCACCAAAATACCCTTCCTGCGGTACCGATCTAAGCTGGACAACTGAGGTGGACGCCGGGCGACGTGGAAAACCCAGCATTTGCAACACTTGTCGAAAACGACACCAAACCCGTCCGGACCGATCGTGTCCGATCTGTGGAAGAGCGAACGCCCAGTTCCGAACAAGACGAGCGCCTAGCAGGTCTTATCATTTAAAACCACCACTGGCTACAACGAGGATTCCTGCATATCGATATTAACGTTGTCATAGGGAGAACAATTGCAATTTTGAAGAGGCAAAAAACAACAAATACGATAAAACATAAAATATGAAATAAAAGCAAAAATAATAGAAAAAATGAAATAAATAATAAAAATGAAAAATAAATTTAAAAAATAGATAAGAAACGAAGCCATACGCGAAAATGGTGTTCGAGCGTTCACGAACGAGAATTGTGAACGAAACTGGTACCGAACGTACCCCGCCTCAGTATTTTTTTTATCCTTTATCAATTTTGATAAAAAGCGATCTGGCGATTGTGTCTACTTTAAGGATTGTTTTAAGAATTGTTTTCTATACGCCCGCGTGGATTTTGTATTTGCTAAAATAACGATGCGTTCATTGTCCGAATAAATCAATAAACATGTCAAAACAAAAAAGAAAAGAAAACGATTAAATTCTATCATCCTTGGACAAAAATATTTTTATCGTTCGCAAACTCGAACGAGACCGAAGATACGTCGTTTAATTATTTTAGTTTAAGTTTTACCGGTATCGACTCCTTTAACGAAACGACCTAGTTTCACCTTCGATGATTTCAGAGGTCGGAACACTTGGGAGTATCATCGAAGAATAAAGTACCAAATACCAGGGACGAGAACGATTGCGAATGTTACATAAACTTGGACGTCGACTGCAGCGACGAGACGACCAAGAATTATCCCGAGTGCCACAAGATGTATTATAATCTACGAACGCCCAGAGGTACGATATAAAAGTTATTTTTTATTTATCGTTGTTGTAAAAATCGTTTATAAAATAAAAGTGAAAAAAAATGTGAGTCTAAATCTTCCAAATATATCGATCGACTCTTGATGCTCGAGGCTATAATCGATTAGGTTCGACTTCCGGTTGCGTCGATCGGGGAATTTTTATGCCCGACAAACGAGCCGAACGACTTTTATGAAATATCTTTCATCGCGTCGTTAATCAAACGACTCGCCGACGTTTATCGTCGCGAGGACTTAATCTCGTTCGTATCTTTACTATCGTTGCAACAGATGGAAGTCCCGTGTCCCTCGACTTCGTAAGAACCTACCTGAACCACGGCCACGAGCTCGCTCGCAATCTCCACGAACGCGCTAAATTGCTGGCAACCGGTGGCTTACGTCCCAGTCCCCACACCCCGTCGATGCTCAACTTTTTTCACAGCAAGGCAGAGGAGAACGTCGTTCGTCTCAATCAGAGATCCGAATTACTGCTCTTCGGAACGAAACTTTTGCAGAGCCAGCTGTTGGCCAAGTATGTAACAAAATAATTTTTTCTTTTTTTTTTTAAATTGAATAAATTCAATTGCCAAGTTGGGTTAATTGTTTTACGATTCGAACATTCGCGAAGGCGAATGGTCGGAACGATAATTATATCGTTGAGCGATAATTATAGACCGATCCCACCTTGATTAAAATAACGCCTGTCACATCCGTTTGCCCGTTTGCAGTTACAACATAACACCTGAAAATTTTATTCGGTTTCTCGACAACCATGGATGCCGGATTAAGACGAACGACGGTTGTCAGTCGAATCGTTGGAAACGATGCGACGGAGGAAGAAAATTTCGTAATCTCGACGGTTCGTGCAACAACGCTGCTAATCCAACTTGGGGTCGGACCAATACGGCGTTCACGAGACTTTTACCACCTCGCTATTCGGACGGTGAGTTACTTCTCTTTTTGTTACTACTCGTTATACGAATTAATTTTAAAAAATATATATATTAGCGTAATTTTTCAATTAAATGATTTTTAGGGTAAAATCAATTTTTCTGATTTCTTTGAAACAAATCGATGATGGAATTTTGTTCAACGAATCAATTATTTGAATTGAATTGATTACAATTTAAGTAAGTAGTGTCGAATAAAAAAGGAATTCATAAAAAAAATGTTTCGGTAATCAAATTTGTAATTCGTCGTCAATTTTTCAAAAAATATTTATTTTTATTTTTTGTACAAATGGCTAAGTAAATAAATACATTTTGTATTCGTCGTTTCAGGAATTCACGGAATGCCGATTAGCGTTACGAACGCCGAATTGCCGAACGCCCGGAAGTTGAGCGTCGCACTTTACGAACGTGACGTCACGTACGATACGGAATTGACTCTCGCCGTGATGCAATGGGGTCAAATATTGGCGCACGACTTGGGTCGCCAGGTTATGGACCAAACTGGTGAGTCACGACGCCGTATGGAGCGGAGATAGTTGTAACGATCCGTATTATGGAGAACGAGCTAGTTTCGTCACATTTTCACAGACCCACAATTGTCTACGAATATTGACACCATGGGTGGTAAAAGTTTTTTTTTCTCGATCACAAGATACTTCACTTTCGCTCGACGCTCAAAATAAGAAATAGAGGCAGTGGAATAAGCGTAGGTCGAGAGCAACATTCTCGTTTCTGCCACTTTTTTCTTCTCGTCTCTTCCATCGAGTTAAAAAAAAACCAATTATGAAAAAAATGCTCTTTCATGCCTTTAATAATATTTTGCAAACCTTTGACAGTCGCAATGACCCGAATTACATTTTAAAGGTCATTGGCCAATGTGAAACGTTCGGTAATGCTGGAATTTCCGTCGTCCTTTTTTTTCGTTTCGCATTTTACTCGATTTATGCAATTTCCGGTTTTAAGATTGAAAATTAATTAATAAAAATTGGATTCGTAGCAAAAGGGGGTATCGAGTGTTGCACGGACGATGGCAGAGGGGAACTTCCCCCGCATCTTCGACATCATTCCTGCGCCCCCATACCCATTTCCGGGAATGACATATTTTACTCGATCCGGGGTCAGCGTTGCATGAACTTCGTACGCGCCATGACCGTTCCCAAGGAGGAATGCAAACTTGGTACAGCTGATCAGGTATTGGATTTTTTCATTTTTTGTTATCTGCATTTTTTTGTTTTTTTGTTTTAATTAAAAAATGTAAAAAAATTAATCTGAAACTTTAAATTTTTGATCTTCGAGCAAAATATGTAATTCAAAATGTCAAAGTTAAACGGAGGTACGAGTTTTTTGGACTGTTCGCCGATGTACGGAGTCGACAAATCATCCTCCGACGATCTGCGCGAATTCACCGGTGGAAAAATGAAAGTGGAATTTCGTAGCGGACGATGGCTCTTACCGACGTCGAAAAATCGTTCCCATTTTTGCGATATAATGACGTCCGATGACATTTGCTATCGATCGGGTAAAATTTGTCTTTCGTCACAAAAACAAAATAATGGAATTTTCAATTTTCGAGCGAAAATCATTTTTTGATATTTTTTTTTCATTTTTCAACTCGATCTTTTTATAATCGATTGTGATAAACGCAGGTGATGCGAGGACGAATCAAAATCCTCAATTGGTTATACTGCAAACGCTGCTAGTGAGGGAACATAATCGCGTGGCAACCGCGTTATCAGCCCTCAATTCGCATTGGGACGACGAGAGACTTTTTCAAGAGGCAAGACGTATCGTCATAGCTGAATATCAACATATAACTTACAACGAGTGGCTACCACTGTTGCTCGGTAATTAATAATTTATGATCAACGGTCTCACTGGTGAGATTGAAACGTTACGAATTCTTGCTCTTAATGAATTTTACTGATTGATGAACCAACGAAATAGTTCGACCCTGAAGATGAAGGTCGTAGGGTTGTTACGAATTCGCGAACTGTTTCGAAAGTAACGTTAAAAGCAGCTCGTTGCTGGATACGATTTAAGAACATTAGGCACGAATTAAATCGTCCTTAATTTAAATTTGCCGAAAATATTTTATGATTATTTCATGATCGATGGTGATTTGGTTTCATATTTAAATATCAAAAGGGGATCAACGAGCGGAGATATATGGTTTGTCGCGAACCAATGGAGAAATGTCCAATGACTACAACGAAAAAATCAATCCATCAACGTTAATTGGTTTCACGTCCGGAGCTTTTAGATCGTTGCACTCGATGATCGACGGATGTATTAAGTAAATTTGAAAATGAGATATTGGAATAGTATCGATCGATCGCGATAAAAAAATGCTATACTAAATTGGAATGTAATTTTTTGTTTCGAGTAGTTTATGCAACTTCGACCGGAATTATCTTGGATTGTTGAGACTCAGCGATCATTATTTTAGGCCCAAGGTAATCGAGAAAGATAATAATTTCGAACGGTTGCTAAGAGGACTTGTAACTCAACCGATGCAAATGCAAGATATGAATTTACACAGCGAGGTAGGAAATAACAATTTTCGATGGGAAAAGGTCGAGTCATGTAGTTTTAAAAAAAACTCTTAACGTTTTGAGGACGGGGATTTTTACGTTGGAATCGATCTTTTATTTTACACGAAATTTGTGCATAATATCAATGAATTTTTCACGTGGAGTGCCCGATCAAACTAGTGGTCGATATTTCGACCACTAGTTTGAGACTCGTCTAGAACGTAAAGGCCTATGTTAGAAATTTCGTCTAAAGACTTGAAGGTGTTTTCCTACGTAATTTGATGAATATGAAAAAAATAGTAAAAAAGTCTTGGAGGCATTCTTGACCTTGAAAATAGCTTTTTTTAAATTTGTTCCTTAAATTTCTTATAATTACGTTTTTTGATGCGCTGAGTTCGACAAAATTAGTCGTTTTGCTCGAATATTTCTCAAATAATGACTTTTTTAAGACTATTTTGTCAAACCAAGACCACGTCAAAGGCAAAAAAATCGACAGAACTGACGATGTAAAAAAAAATTGACCTTGAAATAGCACTTTTCAAAGTCTAGTAAACTTCTAGGAATTTTCACACTATTTTGTTTAATATTTAGCGCATAATATTATCTAAAGAAAACTTCAAATAATTTTTATCCCATGAATGGTCGAAATATCGACCACACATTCTTAAAAGGTTAAGCTGTCGAGGATCCGAAGTGGTGATACACTTCCGAAACTTCGGGTCTGTCTAAAAATCAAAAAAATGTTTTCGTCGGAAAAGATTTTGTAGGAAGATTACAGAATCGAAAATTTACTAAACAACGAGAATATCGCGTATTCATTCACGAATGATCGTAATACGTCGATCAAAGGCTAAACAAAATGAATTTTCAGATTTTTATGTTTATTTTCTTTTATGTTTATTTTTTTTCTTTATTACTTGACGATTCGTTTTATTTCATAGCAATATTATTGTTATAGCTAACGGAATATTTATTCCGCTCGCGTAACAACCACGGGATGGATCTAGCTGCGATAGACATTCAAAGAGGTCGAGATCACGGTGTGCCTAGTTATAACGCTTATCGAAAAATTTGTCATCTCCAGCCAATAAACGATTTTGACGATCTAATCGAGGATATGTCGTGGGCGGTGAGTTTAGAAAAAAATTACCTTTTAGTGTTGAATGTAAACGTTTAATTCTCATACTTAAACCCTTTACAATTTAATCTCGTTTTCAAAAATGTATTTCTTTAAAAATCCCTTCTACGATAAATTTTTCATGCAGGAGAAAGATTTGATTTACCTCCTAAAAAAAAAATCAATAGATTTTCTCGGCTCGAAACAAAAATGATAACAATGTTTTTTTCAATGAAATTAAATTTTTGTTTAAAAGGAAATGATTTATTTTCCCCAGAATGTACTCAAATTGCGTGAAAATTACGCTCATGTCGACGACATTGATCTAATAGTAGGAGCTACGATGGAGGATCATTCGCCCGGAAGTTATTTCGGACCTACGAATCTTTGTATCATCAGCGAACAGTTTTATCGGAGTAGGATTGGCGATAAATATTTCTACGACAATGCCAATTTTCCTCACTCTTTCACACAGGGTAAGTGACCAAAAATATTAAGTTTCGTCTTTGAGCAAATTTAACGACTTGAAATTAAAAGAACCGAGTCATTATCGTTGCATTTAATTAACAGCACAATTCAACGAAATAAGAAAAGTAACGCTCGCTCGCTTGTTGTGCGACGCCGATGGCGGTCTTGCTATCGTACAGAGAGAAGCTTTTCGCACTATATCGCGAAAAAATAGTCTTGTACCTTGCGAGGAATTACCAAAAATGGATCTCACCGTGTGGAAAGAAGGTAACGAAAATTGATGGATTTCCAGTGTTCGAAATATTTATAAAATCGGTGACGGTTTCTCGAGTTCAAAACAAACTGACGCTTTTACACTTTGTTACTTAATTTATTTTTATTAACAATCACCGCTGTTATCACACGTCGAAGTATTCGGTACAAAATAGACAAGTATAATTATTGCGTACGTTAATATTTCTTTTTATATAAAATACGAAATGTCGATAGCGTAGAAAATTGTTACTTATCGTGGCGTAATAAAAAAATTTGTTATTTCGGAATGTTTTGAAGATTCGTTGATCTTTTCTTCCCGATAAAAAAAAAGGAAGGAATAAATCGAGTCAGTTAGCACATTGGAATACGTATAAAAAAATTCGCTAATGTTGCGACTAATGTGGAATCACTCGAGCGCAAGACTCTATTGAGTTTGGCGCTTTTTTCTGAAAATTCCATATTTCTGTAGCGAATAAGAATTATGGAGAATACGCGAAAGTCGTGAGGCTGCGCATAATACTGCTTCATACGACAAGATTCGGTTTTTGAAATTTCATTTTTTCGGGCATCACGGGTTTCGTAAAGAAATTTGTTATTTTACTGTGCATTAGCTTGAGGCATTCGGGCAAAGGAGTATTTTCGGCGAAATTCTCGAAGAGAGGCCTCTTAAATAATCTCTTCGCTTCGATTCTCTGCTCCGGAGTGACTTCTCTGTCATCTAGATGAACCAGGCGTGGGAACCAAGAAATGACGAATAATCTGCAGAAACAAGGGGTCGCTCGTAATGAAAATATTTTCAATATAATTAGCTTCTCCGATGAACATTTTTTTATGCGATTTTCATGGGCAGCAGAAACGTAAGACCTACCTATACTGAAGATAATCGTAAAATGTTCCACCGTTGAGATAACTCGGTGCAGCCTTATTGCCCATGAGACACAGATAACGAAGATTAGGTAGACTATCGTACAAATTTTTCACGAATGGAAACAAATCGACGATATTGTTGTGATTCAGCCACAACAATTGAAGCCTTGGCATGTAAGGGAAACATGTGAAAGCGTCTATATTGTTGTGATCTAAATTGAGGGACGTAAGATTCTCGAATTCAGCTAAAAATTGGAGATTTCTGAAATAGAAGAACAAAAAAATGTATACGAGATTCCTCGCCAAAGTACGATCTTCGTTAGAATCTACAATTTTCTACAATCTCTCATTTCTCTCTTGCTCACCTACTGAATTTGTTGTGACTGAGATCCAGCGTACGTACAGTGCTTCCATAATTCTCGATTATGTCGAAAGGCATGCAAAATAAATTTTCGAATGCCAGCGACAGCGTGTCCCCTGAATCGTTGGATATTTCCTCGTTTGATGAGTACTTTCGATGTCTCGAATGAGTGTCGACGAAGATGAGTTTTCCTAGCGACGTCATGGCGTACTCTTCCATGCCGTCTTTACCATCTACTTTAAGATCATTCCTCCTGCCCAACCTGCCCATTATTTTTCTGTTATAAGATACACTGGTTTTTTTTCTACGTATTTTGGTAAGCGCTGAAAGTATTATAAAAGTAGGAAATACAGATACTAAACTAACGAAGAAAACCAATGCCAGTTTTATTGTCAACATTACTCACACAAGTGGAACGATTAAATTGCAAAATATAATATTACCTTTTCTAGGCAAAACGTTAACATTGGGAATATCAAAGATGCAAATAAAAAAAGTGCATAGGTAAAACACAGAATATTGGGATCATTGTGAAATCTGGTATGAAATTGTCACGTCGTATTTTTCAAGTTCCTGCTCCCCCCTGACCAAGCTAGATAAGTGTAAAATAAAAAATGAAATTAAAACTAAGTTGCATACTAATAGCGTGTGTAAACAAAACAAAACAAAATGAGAAACTGTTTTACATAAGACATCCCATAGGGTACTGGGATATAATTTATGGCTCGTAAGGTCGTGTTAAATCCAGATCTAGACACCCTTAAGTTTACATTCCTCTGTGTTGTTTTTTTCCAGAGGCGCATGGAGCTTATAGGCAGCTGTAAAATAGTACAAGCTACAGAATTAAGGTTTGTAAGCATTTGTTTTTTCCAGAAAATTCAAAACGCCCATGAGGAAAATGGTTTATACTTTTCACATCAACCAGTGGAGTCTAACTCCATCTTAAAATCTTTTAAATAGGGTGAATTGTTGAATTTTCAATTGAAACTAGCATTGAATGTGCAAAGAGCCAAGCGATGAATCAAATTACAGCTGCACCGAAAATTATAGCATCGAATAAGCTCTCGCAGCATCCTGCGCAGCCACTGCTGTCACGGTACTCACATTGTGATGAAGTTTTTGACTGCACCTTTTAAAGCCTCACTAATTAAAACGCCAATTCGGTCTGAATCCAAGAAACCGAAACTAATCACACTCACTATCTCACTCGCACCTTCGGAGATTCGTGATCGGTTATCTCATACCATTAGTCGACAGCGCAGTACTTGCAGCTGCTGATAATTTTGTGTAAATGACGCGATCGTTCAAGCCTTAGCCAAGAGACAACGAGGAGAAATGAGAAAAAGAAATTTCATTCACGCGTTGGAGAATGACTTAAGCCATGACGAGAATCAATCCGAGTGCATATGTGTTCTGTGTGTGTGTTTGTGAGAGAGAGAGAGAGAGAGAGGCAGATAGAAAGTTAGATAGGCGTAAATTAACGACGAAATTGTTCACGTCGTACCTTAAGCAGGTTAGATTTAATAATAAATGTGCGACCACTACTCCCAGTACAACTCGGAGAGACACACTCTCTCTATGTCTTATGCGACTGTCAAGTCTTACAAGAGATAGCAAACATTGAGGTTAGGAACGACAAGGTCCATTATATAATGCACAGCAAAACGGATTACGAACATGCAAGACAGATATATAATTGTATCGACAAAATCCAATTATCCAGAAGCACAAAGCTCGATAGTATCTGGTCAGTTTGAAAAAATGAAAGTGCGAGTAAAAATATAGACTCACCGAATCTTCTTGCATTCTCTAGCGGTCGAAACTTCTTGACGCACTCTCGGCTGCCCGGTCGGTAAACCCTGCACAGGCAAACTGACCACGGGTCACGGTGACGAACCATTCGAACTTTCGGCTTCGTTTGCCGAGATGTAGTGGACAGATGGGAGTGTATGAAGAAATGGAAACCAATCACTCAGATCGAATAGCACGAGTTGCTATTGCTCGGTTCAAATGAATTCACGACACTCGTACGTGCTCGTTACGCACGGCGAGTGACCCGCTATGACGCACGTGAGAGAGGGACAACGGTATACAGGCGTACATTATCGGTCGTATACACGCAGCGTATGATTTGTTTCGATAACGAATCATCCATTCTCATCGAGCATTTAGTATCAAGCCAACAAAATCTCATGTTTTAAATAAGGAATTGTTTACTTCCTAGGCAATTGGCGCGAGTACAATGTTGCAAATTCTCCTCGTAACTGCAGAAACATTTGAAATGGAAAAATACTACTCGAATCAAATTCGCTTCAAGTGTCCAAAAGAAAAATACTGAAACCATATTTTACCTCCTGACAATGAACTAATATATTTACATACATGTTGTCATACATATATGTGTGCACGAATTTATTCTTTCAATATATCAATACGTCTCATTTATTAACAAATGAAGTTTCATTGTTCAACGAAAAAAATAACTAGATTTTTAGAGCAGGACAAACGTGAAACTCGCCTATATTTGATATAATCGTAGACTCTTGAGATCACTTGACGTGGCCTTGATGCTCATGACACGCAGATAAGAAAGATTAGGTACGCTATCGTACAAATTTTTCATGAACAGAAATAAGTCGACGATATCACTGCGATCCAACCAACATAATTGATTTGAAAATGTAAGTACATACTGGAAACATGTAGATGCATCGATGTGTGGTGGGCCAAATCCATGAACGTAATTCGATTGTCGAATTTAGCAAAAAATTAAAGAGTTATGAAAGAGTAACACAACAAATGTATAAAAAGTGCTTCACAAAATACAATTGTCTACCATTTTTTTATAAGCCAAGTTATATTTGCCTAGATACTTTCGTATATACTGTGAATATTACAAAAGAAAATGCAGAATAAAATAGAAGCAGAAGCAAACATAAGAAACTGGTTCAATGTGTAGGATGTACAAATTTCTCGTAACTAATCTTGTATATAATCTCAGAGTAAACATGAGAAATAAAAAGAGAATACTTAAAATATTAATGACAAGTGTCACAGAAATATGATTTATATCTGTTAAGGTCATGCGCGAAATTCACATTTAGATTTCCAGAACCAAATTTTTCTAGCGTGTTTGTTCCACTGGCGCGTTGAACACCAATAAAGAAGATGGTTCATACTGTTTCCTACCAACTACCTGAATTTCAAATTGCCTTAAAAATTCAAAAGATCCGGGAAACCTTGAATTTTCAAGAGAAATAGTATTGGACGTTTAGCAGAAGTTTTACTTGAACTTTATTCAACACCACAAGATGAAAAAGGGCAAAAAGCCAAGTAGACAATTAATTTATCGCTGCGTCAAAAATTATAGCATCGTTTAAGCTCGTATAGAACTCTGCTCACCTCTCTGGGCAAGACTCGGGTTCATTATAGAGTTTTTCACTAGTCCATTAATTGAAACTCATTAATCGAAACTCGTTAGTTGAAACGCCCGTCCGGCATACTTCCAAGAAACGTAAGATTAATCGCATTCTCTGTTTCCTTCGCACCTTCGTAAAATCCTATTCCGTTATCTAATGCCATTAGAGCCAAGAGTGCAGTACTCTCACCTGCAAATAATTTTATGTAAATGACGCGACCGATCATGCGAAGCTTCAACCGAGAGACAACGGAGAGAAAAGAAAAAAAGAACATTTAATTCCCTGGTCGGGTAGAACGACTGAAGTTATGATGAGAATCGATGTATATATGAGAGACAAAGACAGTAAAAATTATATCAACGTAAATTAACGAAAAGATCGAACACGTTCGTAATTTTATGCAAATACAATTTATTATTAAATGTACAAGCACTGTCTTCGGTAAGACTGCGGGAAATTGCACCTCTATTTTTCATGCGATCGCCACTCTTACAACTGATGGACAAACATTGAGGTTAGGAACTACGAGGTTCATTAAATATTGCACAACGAAAGAAATTACGAATATGCAAGATGGTAAACAGTAGTATCAATAATATACAATTAGCCGAAAATACAAAACGTGCTCGTGCACGATATCTGACTTTGTAAAAAGCAACG
This sequence comes from Netelia virgata, assembly GCA_951802705.1. Taxonomy (NCBI): domain Eukaryota; kingdom Metazoa; phylum Arthropoda; class Insecta; order Hymenoptera; family Ichneumonidae; genus Netelia; species Netelia virgata. The sequence continues at coordinate 39,550,503 of OX637865.1, read as the reverse complement.
AACGAGTAAATATATTGACACACGGAATTTTTCTGCATTATCTCGCAGTGGAAACTTCTCGGAACTGAAGCTTACCGACTGCTCGGTCGGTAAGCCCTGCACATGCAAATTACCCATGGGTCATGACAAAACATTCGTACCTTCTGGCCTTGTGCTTCATTACTTTGCAGAGCTCTAATAGCTGGACGGGATTGTATAAGTTATTAAAAAACGAAAAATACGAGACTACGATGGTCGTTTGTGTTTGCACGGCAAGTTACAGAGACTTGGGAGAGTGGGACCGGAAAATAGAGAAGTCCATGGAAGTGTAAAGCTCGGTTGGGATGCCAACTACACATAACCGTGCCAAGAGCTCCATAAGTTTTGCGCGGCCATAAACTTCTCTGTTCCCTAGTGGTGCGCGGGGATGTAAGAGTGTATATTATCGTTTATGCCTAAGCAACGCATTATCTCTCTCGATAATTAATGAGCGACCTTCGTCATGCAGCGTATATAAAACTAACACTAAGACGCTAGTTTTTAAATAAGGAGTGCCTTTCTTTTTATGCAGCTGATGAGAAACTAATGGTATGAGTATAATATATTGGAAATGCTCCTCCGACTGACAGTGAAATGTGACAGAAAAATACTACTCGAGTCATATTCGCTCTCCAGGTGTAAAATAAAGAAACTACTTAAGTCACTCGATCACCTTAACTGACTTTTCATGCATACAGAATGTATATCAATATAGATATATGCTTGTCTGTGTGTTTCTATGTGAATACGAAATAAATGTCTTTGTATACATTAATACATATCTCATTTATTAACAATTGTTATCTCATTTGTTGATCGTTTAAACGATAGTAGTAAACTTTGTTTTATTTTTCATCCGGAAGATACGTTTTAACTAATATAAACCCTCTGTTATAGTTCGAAGATCTTGCAACTCATTACAGGAAATCTCAAATTTGATACAGTCGTAATAATAACCGTTTTTTCTCGTTTTTCTTTTTCTTTTTTCCTTTACATTCTGCAATAATGTTTACAAGCGCGTGATTCATAGAATATACAGTATAGAGAGATAAAGGTTTCCATGAATATTTATCTCGTCGGGGCAATGTCCCCTCGTACTAAGATTTTTTTTACCGTAAAGCGCATCCCAATGTACGATATCAGGATAATCGATGATAAAAATAATACGTTTTTCGAAGAGATATTGCGACCGAAAGGGTATATAAGAACGTTGGAAACATCTATTGTCAGAGTGACAATAATGGGTTATTAATTTCATCTTGTTTTTTTTTTGTTTTTCTTTTCTTTTCTTTTTTTTTCATACATCGTCTTCGTCGAAGAACCAGACATTATCGACGATACAATGATAACGGTATTAATTATAATTCGTCGTTACACCGGATCACCCTACGGCACAATATTGAACACAAAGCGAAAAAGAAAGAAAAAAGGAACAAAAAGCAACGCAAAATTATTTTTCAACGACCAAAATACATAGACGCCATTTTTTTCGTTTTTTTTTTTCTTTCGAATATCTGTTTTTGTTGTTGTTGTTGATGTTGTTATTGTTTCGTTAGCTTATCGTGCCATCGACAATTAAATACATATTAAGACACTCTCCGTTCGATCGAGATTATTACACGCTATACATAATGATACAATTAAATTGTTGTAGCTATTGACAGTTTTGGCCATTACGCGTTACACTGTACACTCATTTTTTGTTGTTCTTGTTGTTTGTTGATTTTCTTTTTTTTTTTGTTTTGTTCTTTTTGACTTTTGTTTTACTCTATACGAACATGAACTACAATGTTATTATTTACAACGACAGATACGTGTAATTCTATTACATATTCGTGGGAGAGGAGGAAGCCTCGGGCCTCGGGAAGGAGAGTGGGGGGAGATAGAGTTAGGGAAGAAAATACACTGCGCTTCGATTATTTTTTTTTTTTCTCTTTTTTTTTTGGTTTTGTTTTTCTCAAATATTTTCCTTGGGCAGTGATCGATATATCGTAACGTTTTTTTTCTTTTTTTTTTCATCTTTCTTTGAAATCATGACGAAACGTAAGCTGAACGAGGGAAATTACTGGAATTCGAACTGATATACGACATATATATATATATAATCGTTTTTTTTTCTTTTTTTGTATACTCTGTGTAAATCTCCGGAGATATGTGATAGCTTCGCTTAGCCTCTAAATATATATATATATATCCATTTTTTCTGTTGTTTCTTTATTTATCTCTCATATATTTCAAAAAAGCACGAAAGCACGAGGCGCTCAGCGCGTCGCGATATGATTCATCTTTTTTTTTTTTCTTTACGTTTTTGTTGTTGTTTTATTTTCGTTTTTTCTTTTTTTTGGTTTTTATCGTGATATACATACACATCTATATATCGCTCGTCGATCGTATCGTATGATTTTGTTTTACTTCTTTGTTTTTCGATAAATTATCATTATTACGATTATTTTGTTGTCCGCAACGAAATCGCTGTAAAATTCGTCGTTTTCGAGACACCGAGTAACACTGTGTGGCTGTTCGTTCTTTTTTTCTTTTTCTTTTTTTTCTTTATCTTTATTTTTATTTTTTGGTTTGTTTTTCGGAATGGACATCGATGTGACGAATATTGATCGGAAACGAAGTCTATTCGCGGATCTATGTCGACGAGGGACGGAAAAACAGAAAACAAATTTTTGATAAACAAAAAAAACAGAAAAACGAAAATAATAATCAATAATCTTTAATACATTATCCACATTGCTGTCGAATGCAACGACACATTTATACTCGACCACGACCACGACAGCGACGATTCCATACACCCTAACGATACATATTTTTTTAAATTCTTACAACTGCGGATTTTCTTTATTGTTTTTTTTTTTTTTTAATTTTTTTATTCCTTTTATTTTTTTTTCCTGTTCACGAAAATTCGCCTTATTCAATTTATGAACGAATCGCGCGATGAATCAACGAAGGCCGAATACGTCGAGAAAGTAACGAAAGAAAAAGAAGAATTATCTTGTTACATAGAGACGAGTGCGCCGATAAATCGTCAAGGGAAGGGGAAAGATCTTTTTCGTATTCGAGACGATTTGATATTTTCATTGTTGTTCTTGATTTTTGCGTTTTATTTTTTTAATCTTCTTGTTTTCGTGTAACGATGTCGATTCGTAATTTTCGTCGAGTTTTTTAAAATCTTGTCTCCGTCGTTCTTCGCACGAGACGTTGCGTCGTACGCGGGACTTATACCGCGTTGGCGAAACGCCGGGAATTTTAGAACGAGGTCTTGCCGAATATGAAGTTGCCCGGTGCGCTCGGCTCGTCGGAGGAGAAGAATATCTTCCAGAGAGCGATGAACTTGTCGCGGGTGACCTCGTCGCCCTGAGCAAAGGGGAGAAAAAATTCAATTTCGTACACAGATTTAAGTCGGCCAGAGAGAGAGAGAGAGAGAGAGAGAGAAACGAGACAAAGTTCGAATTACTCGTCGACACTTGGCTCGTTAGCACGAGGCTTTAATTATTCAACGGGAACTTACCACACCCAGTTTTTTGAACGCTTCGCGAGACTCCGCCTCCTGGACGCCGTGACTGCTGCACACGAGACTGAACTCGTCCTCGTCGATCGAACCGTCGCCTGAAATATCGAAATTAATATTTTATTTTTTTCCTTTCAATTTTTCATACGAAACGTCCAAGAATTATTGTGAATTATTGTATTATTGTCATGGTGAAAAATACGCACCGAAATATAGATAGAACGACGTAACTTTTGAATATTTTACAGTTTTGATAAAGAAACAAAAAAACATTAACAGAATTATGAAACTAAACGAAAAAAACGATTTTTGAATATTTTCGAAAAAATAATTTTTAAATAACCTTCATAATTTTATTGAAAATATTGATTTAAAAAATACGATGGACAATCATCGACAGGAATAAAATATCAAAAGTCTAAAAACATCTGTAAAATTAACAAACAAACAAAATTAATGAAAAACTTCGAATTTTTCGTCGATTTATCTCACATCTTGCACATTGCGTTGCTTAACAATGATCGCAATTTTAGTACTATGATAAATATCGATTAAATTATATCCTATGCTTTAAACGGAACGAAACTTTGAGAGTGCAGGATTTAAGGATCGAGCCATGGAAATCGTTAAGCCATAGAAATCGAGACAAAAGTCTCGAAGTGCATCCATCGAGACGCGTTCAACGATATAATAGTGTCGATGTTGTTATTAATTGCTTTCACGCCTTGTTTCCTACGAAACTTGACATTGTCGTTCGTGTTTACCTAGAAACTACCACCTGGAAAGGATTGAAACTTTGGTCGATGGGTGGAAGCGTAAATGTTTTTACGATCGGTACACAAAGTGTGTCGAAATTTACGTGACCCAAAAGCTTCGACTCGTTGCGACGAAAACTTGGAATTCCATTAGTTTATCATGTTACTATATATATATATGCGAGTATATGAGTGTGTGTGTGTGTCGTAGTATGAGAAAGTTCTCTACAACTCACCGGAGGAATCTTCGAGGTCGAACATGAAGTTCATGTAAGTCTGCTGCCACTCGAGTGGCTGAGCAGGATTTTTCGCATAATCTTCCCACATCGTGTACCACTCATCGCGGCTTATCTGAAAAGTACGATCCAATCGTCAATTTTCATCCTCGATTATTCGCGATCGATTGACAATATTTATTTTGATTTCTTTTTTGTTATCGTTAATTATTTGTTCGTTCTTTTTTTATCGAATCTTTCGATCGTAAATTTCACCTGTCCGTCCTGATTTTCATCGGCACCTGATTTCAGACCGTCCCAGACCTTCAGCAGCGTATCTTTCGTCTTCTGATACCTCTCGTGGCCCGGTGCCCAGCCCCTCGATTCGCAGATTTTCTGATTACAAGAAATCACGTAGTATTTATCAATAATTCATTAAAATATGTTGTAACGATCGATCGATATTATTTTTGATAAAATTGATATTTTTTAAAATCGATGTTTACTTTGATAAATTAGATATTTTATAAAATTCATTATTAACTTTAATAAAATCAATATTTCATAAAACCAATATTTCCTAAAATCTTCATTAACTTTAATAAAATCGATATCGATCAATACTTTGTTTTAATATTCTTAAAAGGATTCTCACCTGAACAGCGAGATCAACATCGTTGGCGTCGATACCACCGCTCTGGTTGACGTCTGAAGCAGGTTTGATGGAATAAAGAAAGAAAAAAAGAATCATAAATAACGAATCGTTGATTCGATCGTTCGAAAGGATTTTCGTTCAAGTTTCGTTCGAGGGAGATTTATTACGAGAATCTCGAATCACCAATGGTAGGTAGGATTCACGAAGTGAGATTAGTTGCTTCGGGTAATTCGTTGAAATCCGCGGTGGTGATAAATACATACGTACATACGTACGTATATAACGCGAATCGCAGGAGAGGTAGTGCTTTACGAGGGGGATGAGAACGCCCTGGATGCGACTCCTGAGGCTCGTGGAGGAGGGTGAACCGAAGTGGCGGTGGCTCGAGCGGGTAAATCGAAGAGGGCCCGAGAGAGAGAGAGAGTGAAAGAGAGGGAGGGAGAGAGAGAGAGAGAGAGAGAGGGAGAGAGAGGGAGAGAGAGAGAGAGAGAGAGAGAGAGAGACCGGCAACGAAACAAGAGACACCGAGGGACTCTTGCGAGATAATACACGCTATTTGCCACGTATAAATATACAAGAATTTTATATTAATATATATATATATATTTATATATTTATATATATACAGGTTCCCTTTCGGTAATATATTTCAGTTAATCTTTCCGCAGAAGCATTTTCCGATATAAATCTTCTCGTAAGCCCGAGCGAACCGCGCGACTATAGAAAACAAAACAAAAAACTCATAAAAAAAGAATAATCATAATACAAACGTATAATATCGTTGCATCATTCTCCATTCTCAAAATTAATAATCTCGTACAAAATATTAATCCATTTACGACAAAAAACCAAACAGAGAATAAAAACATTATTTACGTATAACAAAAAAAAATTGTTTATCTTTTACAGAAATAACAAAACAAAAATTACACAAATGTAAAAAAAATCGTTACATCCTCCCGTTTTTTTTATCAGTAACGAGCTCCGACGAGAATAATAACGAGGCCTGAGTGAATGAAAAAAAACAAAATAACAAAAAATAACAAAAAATTGATAACGATTTCCGCTAAAGTTCGATGAGTCGCTCGTAAATTTGTTCCGTACGATGATAAAATCGTTCCTTTTGTTTTCGTTCCCCGTTAGGATAACGCAAGCGCGAGGCTCGCGTTGCGAAAAAAAAGCCGAATGACAAAAGGTTTTTCTTCCGCGTAACCCGGACGTCGGTGAAAATTATAAAACAATCCAACGCGTTAAATTTATCGTCGAAGCGAGGCCTCGTGTTTTCCTTTCTCGCGAAACTCGCGATTATTATGCCACATACGTTGAGCGTATATACGTATAAATAAACAAATAAACATATGTATATTCTCGCGTACGAGTTCAAGAGAATATTGTACATGTACATACGATTTTGTATGAAAATGTACAGAGACGTTGAAATGTGTAAGGGCCGAGGTTGTTTATACGTGTCTGTGTGTATGTATGTATGTATGTGTGTACAAGACGGTAACGGGTCAGGGAGAGCGATATGTTTAGCGCTATCGACGGTCAAAGTGAAGAAAATCATGGCGAGAAGCTAATGAGAGCTACGAGGCGTGTACACGTGCCGAGCCGAGGCACGAGGCCGCCGAGCCGATGCTTTGCGTGTTTATTAACAAATGTATATTTGTGTCTGTGTCTATGTGTGTCGTGGCACCCTTGACGTATACGGGCAGGGTGAAGGGAGGAAAATTGAGAAAAGCGTGACAATAACGTTGAAAGTATGATGGTGACATGGATTGGACGAGATAAAAACATGATCCAGAAGAGAGAGAAAGAGAGAGAGAAAGAGA